>CM069156.1:1184118-1265806 GCA_035221665.1 Okamejei kenojei
ACTCTTTTTACATCATATACCCCCCCCCCCCCCCCCCACAAGATAAAAATTCGTTCTAGTTGGAGCATTTGGATTGGTGAAGTGTTTAGTCCCCTGTAGGAGTTGTTTTTTTTATTACCCCCCCCTTTGATCCCCCCCATTCGTATTAGTCCCCCCCCCCCTGTTTTGACGGGCAATAATTGCCCACATCTCCCAAGTTGCGGATGACACTAAGATGGGGGGTAGAGTTAGGTGGGAGGGGGATTGCTAGGAGGCTGGCACGGTAGACTTTGCTCGACTGGTGTGAGTGGGCCAATGCCTGGCAGGGGCAGTATAATGAGGAAAATGGAGGTTATCCACTTTGGTGGCAAAAACAGGAAAAGTAGGCTATTATCTGAATGGTTGGCCAACTTAGGGAAAAAGGGAGATAGATGCAACGAGCCCTGGGTGTCATGGGTACACCAGTCATTGAAAGTAGGCATGCGGTGCAGCAGTAGTGAGAAAGCGAATGGTTATGTTAGCATTCATAGCAAAAGGATTTGAGTATAGAAGCAGGGAGGTTCTTCTGCCGTTGTACAGGGTCTTGGTGAGACCACCTGGCAGGATGGCGTACAGTTATTGATTTCCAAATCTGAGAAAAGACATTCTTGCCATAGAGGGGGTACAGAGAAGGTTCACCAGACTGATTCCTGGGATGTCAAGGATCTTTCAATGAGGAAAGACTGGATAGACTCGGCTTGTACTCGCTAGAATTTAGAAGACTGATCTTAGCATGGATTTATGAAATGGTATGTTAGCATTGATAGCAAAAGGATTTGAGTACAAGAGCTGGTACACCCACCACCCTCTGTGTGGAAAAAGTTGCCCCTCACATTCCTGTTAAATCTTAAATCTATGTCCTCTAGTTCTAGATTCCCCTACTCTGGGTAAAAGACTCTGTGGATCTACCTTATCTATTCCCCTCTTGGTCTTATACATCTCTACAAGATTACCCCTTATCCTCTTACCCTCACAGAATAAAGAACTAAGATAGACACAAAATGCTGGTGTAACTCAGCGGGACAGGCAGCATCTCTGGAGAGAAGGAATGGGTGCCGTTTCAGGTTGAGACCCTTCTTCAGAATAAAGAAGTAACCTGCCCAATCTCTCCCTTTCGCTCAGGTCCTCAAAACCTGGCAACAACCTCGTCTTGGTCTTGATCTCAGCTTGTTCATCCCTGTTTGTTGCTTTTTACATCCTTATCATGTGGGATGATCTTCAGTGTTTTTTCAACTTACCACTCACACTGTCAGGTTAATTTGTGCCTAATAACACTATCAAGTGTATTAGCGACAGAGCATTATAAACATTCCCTGTTTTGGTGCCTGACTTTGGTGTGGTCAGCACTAGTTGAAGCAAACTTACCCACATATGTTAACACCTATGAAGAATTTTATGGCTCCTCATCCGCGCCCCCCCCCCCCCCCCCCCGAGCCATCATGCGTCTTCATTAATGTCTTGTATAACTACCTTGTTTTTCCTAATACGTTCTTCTGTGAACAAACTCGTTCATCTGCCTGGTCCTTTCCTGTCCCCTTTATAAATACATTGGTGAAGTTGCAGATATTTTTGAAGTGTCGTCAACCGACATTTTATTTCTCGTATATCTTCAACTGGCTCACGTTAGAATAAAAAGGTGCACTGGAGAACAACTAGGAGATAATTAAATAACCATTAGACTGATGTACACGCCATTTATAGTCCTTTTATCCCTGCTGCTTTTACATTTCTTGCACTGTAAATGCTAAAGGGCCTGTCCAGCGATGCCTGTATGGTCGTGAGTAGTGGCCCAAAGAGTCGTACCCTTTTCTGGTCGCCACTGGATTTTCAACATGTTGAACATTTTCCGCGACCTGCTGCGACTATGACGGGTGCCGGCAAGTTGACGTAAAAATTGCGCACGTGGGACAGGCCCAGGGCCGGCCTTGGGAGGTGCGGGGCCCAATTGGGAAAATTTTTCATAGAAATATAAATAAATAATTATAAATGAGTCACGTGTCGTGAGTAACATGACAACTCGGGGGAGAGTTCCTTTCACAGCGTGTGGAGTCTAGCCAGGGGTAAAGTTGCGAGGAGGGAAGGAGCGGTGAGAAAGGGAGGTTGGATCTGCAGTATCCCAACTCATTCACCGCTGCCGCGAGCTCGGGGAGCACGCATTGTGGCCGGGCGGGAAGCAGCTCGCGTGGCTACGAGCGGCCTCCATCACCGGACGGCGGAACCGACTGCATCTCAGCGCCTTCTGCCGGCCGCTCACTCTGGCAGTGCTCTCCGTCTGAACAGTGAGGGACCAGCCTCAAGAGCAAAGATCATAGAGCGGGAGTTGGGTCAGCGGGTGATGGCTAACACCACAGCGGGCGGTGGAGCTTACTCCTGTCGTCAGGCGAGAAGGGGGTCAATTGAGGATATGCACTGACATATGGAGTAAGCTCCATCGCCCGCTGTTCCTGTTATCCATCGCCCGCTGGACTGCTCTTGGCTGGAATGATTCCCCAGCGACCCCTCCACCACCCTCCGCCCTCCCCGCAACTTTACCTATGGACCAGACTCCCACACGCTCTGAAAGGACACTCGCCCCCCAGAGCGCTGTCCTTTTACCGCCAGACTCCCCCCCTTTACCGCCGCTTCCCATCAGCTGCTAGCAAGAGGGCTCGACTTGGCGATCCCTCAGTAAGCAAGGGTACCCCCCCGGTAGGATGGAACTCAGCGGGGTGCAGCAGCATCTAAAGGAGCGAAGGAGATAGCGACGTTTCGGGTCGAGCCCCTTTCTTCAGACTGGTCAGGGATCAGGGCCACGAGGATATCGACGGTGATGTGGAACCGATACAAAGAACAATGAATGAAAGATATCAAAATTAGTATCGATGATAAAGGGAACACGCCATTGTAAGCTGTGTTTGTGGTGTGAAAATTGAGAAGCTGGTGCGACTAGGGTCGGGGAGGGAGATAGAGAGAGAGGGAATGCCAGGGGCCCATGGGCTGAGGGAGCGGTGCGAAGGGGCGGCGACTGCAAGGTTAACAGAATTGAGAAATTCAAATGTTCAAGCCAGAGGGATGCAGGTCTCCCCCCAGCAGAATATTGAGGTTGCTGTTCTCCAATTACGGTGTTGTCATCTGGCCGTGGTAGGAGGCCCAGGACCGAGAGGTCGGATACGGAATGGGAGGGGGCGTTGAGTGCTGAGCCCACGGGAGTCGAGTTGGATATTTGCGGACGCGCGGAGGGTTCGGCGCGAAACGACCGCCCCAAGCCTCCGCTGGTCTCACGATATAGATCATCTGGCATCTGGAAGCCGCGGATGCAGTAGAGGAGGTTGGAGGCGGTGCAGGTGAACCTTGTCGGGACCTGGGAAGGATGCTTGGGTCCCGGAATAGGAGTGGAGGGGGGCGGTGAATGGACAAGTGTAGCTTTGCTGTTGCAAGGGAAAGTGCCCGGGGAAGGGGTTTGAGCGGGAGGGGAGGAAGAATGCGGGAAGAAATAGAGACGCACAATCTGAAACAAACCATTTAAAATTAAAGAAATATAATCATACATAAATACCAACAAAATAAACAGAACAAAACAGAAACAAAACAAAAAAAAATAACACAAAAACAAAAAACACACAAAAAAAATAAAACCAAAAACTCAAAAAAACAAGCCACAGTAACTAGACCACAACTATAAAAACAGAAACAGAAAAAAAAACAAAAACAAAAAAAAAAAAAAACAAATACTACAGATACAAAAACAAAAAAAAAACAAATAGCCAGAAAGGGAGTTGCGGAGGGAGCGGTTTGCGGAAGGCAGACCGGGAGGGAGCTGGGCAGGATGTGGCGAGTGGAGGGGTCAGGTTGGAGGGGTGGCGAAACTGGCGAGAGGGGACGATGAGTTGGTATTTGCCGGTGGTGGGGTGAAAGGTGAGGTACAGGGGGACTCTTGCCTGTTTGCGAGTGGGGGGACTGGGGAGAGTGGGCAGTGTTGCGGGGTATGGCGGAGACCCTGTGGAGGCCTCAATCAATAGGGGGGAGGGGCATCCCGTTCTCTGCGAATGAGGCCATAGTGATGGATGGTGTGGAAAACACCTCATCCTGCGGAGGCAGATGCAGCGTAGACGAGGACTTGGGAATAGGGGATGGGAGTCCTTACAGGAAGGAGGGTGGGGACGAGTAGTCCAGGTAGCTGTGGGAGTCAGTTGGTTTGTAGTGGATGTCAGTCGGAGTGTATCACCTGCACTCCAGACTGGTGAGGTCAAGGAATGGTCTGGAAATGTCGGAAATGGTCCAAGGAAGTCAGTCAGTTGTGTGTGGGTGCAGAGCGGTGACACAAAAGCAGTCGTCGATTTGTACACGGAGGTAGGGTCGGGGATGGGGCCCTGGTACGCAAAGAACAAGGATTGTTCGAACTGTACCAGCCAAAGAGGCAAGGTAGCTGGGGCCATGCCGGTGTGTTGCCATAGCTACTCCTCATCGTTCTTGATGTTGCTGCTCTGAGGGATATGAGGTCTATCTTCTTGGCTAACAACCTAACCTTCGGCCTCCAAGTGCAGGTACATTTTTAGCAATGTTAAACATTTTGAGACTTTAAAATCAAAGTCTGCAATTTATCCCATCAGATAAAGCCTAAAAATAACGTTTAAATTTGACACCTAAGCACTTTCATCTCACATTATTCAATGTGATCCATGGGCTGATCATCCCTCAGTCTCCCGATTCCTGCCTTCTCCATATCTCCTGATCGTTTTTTAAAAGTCGGCCCTATCTAGCTCTCTCTTGAACGCTTCCAGAGAACCTGCCTCCACCCCCTCTGAGGCGAGCATTCCCAGACTTACCCTCTTCTGTAGAGAAAACAGTTGTTTCCTCGTCTCCGTCCTAAATGGCTTACCCCCTATTCTTAACACTGATGGCCCCTGGTTCTGGACTCCCCAACATTGGGACATGTTTCTGCCTCTTGCGTTGCCAAGCCTTTAACCAATCTTAGGTTTCCATGAGATCCCCTCTCATGCTTTAAACTCCAAGAGTGTACCAGCCCATGCTCCATTCTCTCAGAATTCTGACAGTCAGCCATGACAGGAGTTAACCTTGTAAACCTACACTGCACTCCCTCAATAGCAAGAATGTCCTTCCTTCAAATTAGGGGACCAAAACTGCACAAAACACTCCAGGTGCGGTTCACTGAGCTCTGTAAATGCAGAAGGACCTCTTTGCTCCTATATTCGATTCCTTCTTGTTATAAGGCCAACTGCCATTTCTACGCAACGGCAGGTACTCGGGAAACAAGGTACTTCGTGAAGATTTTCAAATGTTGGATAATGTTCACGAGTAAAAGTATACTCCGGATGTAAAATGTGATACTTTTTTAACACGTAGTCATCCGTAGTAGGACTGGTGTCCTCTATCATATTGCCTGAGATGATGGAAATAAGAATCCTCTGTATATGCATTACCTTCTTTGACTTGTGAGTTTTATGTAATCTCCATAATTTCTGAGTTCCATTTCACCAATATCTATCAGACATACAGAATGTTGCAGTAATCTCTTGCCCAGTATCTGTCACTGCTCATAGAAACATAGAAATTAGGTGCAGGAGTAGGCCATTCAGCCCTTCGAGCCTTGCACCGCCATTCAATATGATCATGGTGAACATCCTAACTCAGTATCCCGTACCTGCCTCTCTCTCATACCCTCTGATCCCCCCTTAGCCACAAGGCCACATCCAAACTCACTCTTAAATATAGCAATGAACTGGCTCAACTACCCTCTGTGGCAGAGAGTTCCAGAGGACTCACCACTCTGTGTGAAAAAAGTCTTTCTCATCTCGGTCTTAAAGGATTTCCCCCTTATCCTTAAGCTGTGACCCCTTGTCCTGGACTTCCCCAACATCGGGAACAATCTTCCTGCATCTAGCCTGTCCAACCCCTTAAGAGAAATATCACAATAAATATCACAAAATATGCGATTGTTTCAGCCACATTATGACAAAATATAGAATGTAGGTTATTTGTTATCAGTCACCCCATCCCAGAAACAACAGTACTTAAAGAAGAACATTTGTTTTACTAATTTACGAGCATGTACCATACAGAGTCCGTTGATCCATATCCAACAAACTATTGTGATAATTGCATAAAAGGTATTATTATCTAAGAAATTTGTGTGGAATGATAATCCCAGTACTCATTTAGGCAAAAGCAGAGAAAAAGGTAGCTAATCTTTAAGGCAAGTCCCAAGCTATAGATACTTTCCCCCCACCCCCAATCCCCCTCGCCCGATCTTCATTGAACCTACCATTTAACCGATCTTTTACTCGGCTGCTGTAATGTTTCCTTCCTATCAAAATCTCTGTGTAACATCTCTGTCAGAGATTTTAAACTCAGGAGAGCTCTTAGGTGAACTCGCACAGTGGGACAGGGCTTGAGGCAGCATCTATGGAGCAAAGGAAATAGCCAACGTTTTGGGCCGGGTCTGAAGAAGGGTTTTGACCCGAAACGTTGCATATTTCCTTCGCTCCATTGGGGGGGGGGGGGGGGTGCAGGGAGTCAGATAGACTGCGCAATGACGGGGGGGGGATCCCAGTATGAGAGTGAGTCACCATTTGCATACAGCGTTCCCACATCCCTCTTCTCCACCAAGTAAGGCACACTCCTCTCTCCACTCCACCCTCTCCCCCCTTCCTTCCCTCATTCCCCCCCTCCTCTCTAAAGAAGGAGGGGGAGGGAGGTAGGGAGAGGGAGATCTAAAGGGTTTTGGTCTCCAATCACCTCACACCTCTCTCCCCCCTTCTCTCTCCCCTCTAACTCTCTCTCCCCCTCTCTCTCTCTCCCATCTCTCTCACGTCTTTCTCCTCTTCCCCTCTCTCTCTCTCTCTCTATCTCTCTCTTCTCCCCCTCTCCCCTCTCTCTTCCCCTTCTCTCTCCAATTCTCTCCCTCCCCTCCCCCTTCCTCTCTCTCTCTCTGTTCTCTCCAATTTCCTCTCTCTCTCTCTTCTCTCCAATTTCCTCTCTCTCTCTCTTCTCTCCAATTTCCTCTCTCTCTCTCTCTCTCTCCCTTTCTCTCCCCTCATCCTCTCTCTGCTCTCTCAAATGATCTCTCTCTCTCTCTCTCTCTCTCTCTCCCCCCACTCCTCTACTCCCAGCCACGTTGATATCTACAGTTCACTCCACGAGTGTGTGTGTGTGTGAGAGCCGAGCAATGTTTCTCATTCTGACTCTGCTCCGTGAGCTGCTCGTGTTGACAGTAATCGTGTCCAACTCTTAAATGAAAATCCCCCCCCGTCTCTCACAGCCCCCCCACACACACACTGACAGAGACACTCACGCAGATAGAGACATACAAACACAGCCACACAGCCACAGACACACACACACACAGAAACGCCGCCGATTTCATACAAATCTGACCCTTTCTCGCCCCCCCTCTCCCTTTCACGCACACACTGCCCGCCTGCCCGCTCCCGGCGTTTAGCGTTGAATACTCACGGCTGAGTTCGCTGCGGTGCTGGGGCTTGCTGCCCTGTTGACACTCACACACACACATTCGCCCCCCCCCCTCCCGGGTTCAGATTAGAATCTCGGCCGCTCCGGCAGCGAGTGACACAATTTAACGCATTTACTGAGGAATGTGGATCGATGCATTGATGACCCATTGTATAACTACTTGTTAACTACTGGCTGTTAACCGCTACAGTAGCAGTTAACACATCGTTTATTATTCACAGCGTTTGTTATCCATGTTCGTTTTGTAAAAAAATCCGTATGGCGAATGTTTTTTTAAAAATCTTTATTTAACAAAGCGAATTTGAATTTCCATCTGAAATACGGAAAATTAACGCGGGGCCCAATTTGGAAAAATCGGTCCAATCGGCCTAGGGCCGGCCCTGGACAGGCCCTTAATGATAGTGTAATCAATTTTCCAACGTCTGCCTTGTAGCCTGAGTTACTTTCCAGCAATGCTCAGCAATGCAGTGAGACAACCTCTCCCAACACATTGCAACTAACTTCTTTAATTTCCTGAACATCACATTTCCATTAGACATATCAGTAATAGATTTATCCACAGAAAGCAAGTTCATTTCCGGGAGGAGATTCAGTTCCGTTTATGTTCCTGTTATCATCTAATGAAATGATTTAATATAGTACGCTGCCATATTCCTATTCCACGCTCCCCCACTGTGGCCATTAAACTGTGTCAGTGGGACTGATGTTTGGCCATGCTGAGAACTACATTCCGCACTCTGTATCTTCCCCGCTGCTACCTGTTGTACTGGAGTTTTACTTGATTGTATTTATGTATAGTATTACCTGATCTGATTGGGTAACATGCAAAACAAAACCTTTCACTGTAGCTCGGTACACACACATGCTGGAGACAGATACAAAACTGGGCGGCACGCCAGAGACCCGGGTTCCATCCTGACTACGGGTACTGTCTGTATGGAGTTTGTACGTTCTCCCCCATGGGTTTTCTCCGGGTGCTCCGGTTTCCTCCCACACTCCAAAGGCGTACAGGTTTGTAGGGTCATGGCTTTGGTAAAATTGTAAATTATCGTGTGTGCGTGCGTACGTGTACTGAGATCTCTGGTCGGTACAGACTCAGTGGGCCGAAGGGCCTAATTCCGCCCTGTATCTCTACACTAAACTTAACTAAACGTGACAATAATAAACCTAACATTGGTGCACATCTAATGTTTACAAACTAAGTGAGAACTTTTGTTAATATCTTTTTATTAAAACTTGAAATTCAAACAATTTGAAAGATAGATTCTTTCACTTGTTCACTTTTCCTTCTTGCCCTATAACCCCATGTAAAAGCAGTGGGCCTGCATATCCCCCCACTGTAAAATCTGGTTTCCGTTCCATTTTCAGTGTTGCAAATTTCAATGGACTGTGTATGTTTGCACTCCGGACGTTGGTATAGCACGGTTATGATTGAAGGAATCTCCGCTAGATACAGTGGTGCACTCCATGGGAAGTCAAACACTGACACTGGTGCTGAGGAATGAAGGTATTGTCATCTGGAGCTACGTATTTATCAGTAAAATCCAGGTCTACTCCCCCACCCTGGTCGTTCTACCATTTCCACCTTTCACATCTTTGTATCTCTCTAGTTATCACACCTTCCCCAGCCAACAATGGACCTTTGTGGGCTCCACACTTCCTGAGATCATCTGTTGCCGCCCCTGATTTGTTCCGGCCTTTACTCACCTCCACTTTATTCCTACCCCCCACCTCTACTTTCAGTCTGAAGAAGGGTTCCAACCGGAAACGCCACCTATTGTTTTTCTCCAAAGATGTTGCCTGACTTGCTGAGTTACTCCGGCATTTTGTGTTTCAGTATAAACCAGCACCTGCAGTTCCTTCCTACACATCTATTTATTGGCAAGTTGGAACAACAGAAAACATTGTAAATTGATACGGAAATAATTGTATTTGTAACCCAATCAGCTACAATATGCTCTCTGATATACTGTTCCTTTTGAATTCACATACATTCACTTTCATGTTCATTAACTAACATAGAACTCCCATGGCAAGTGACTGACAAAATCTCGTCTAGAATTAGCGTGATTTCCGTCAAGTCCCTTTTTGTCCCATTTTTTTTACTTCCAATGCTAATTGCATTCTCTTTAAATTCTACAACGCGTTTCCAGCATGTTTTCCTCTGCATTCTCATTCAAAGTTTTACACTTGGTATAGATCACATGAAATATGCAATCAGATGTCGTACAAATAGATATTGATGTTATAAATGAGATGCCATTTATAATTACACCAGCAAGCCTCCTTTTATTTACAGGGTGTACCAGTATTTAAAAGCAATCTAACGTGGTGAATTCTGTGAAATGTTTCCAATTAGTTATCTATCAATTGAAATAAGGATTTTTTTACCTTAGTTGCAACATGTGAGATTTTAGCAGAATCTATGAATAAATTTAGGATTGAATGTCACCTTGTATCAATCTAATCATATATTAAATCAAATGGAATTTCTAATATTTTTCACTATTGTAGTCCAGTTACAGAGTATTACTGATTTACTTCATTGTATTATTGATTATTGTAGCTTTATCTTTATGTTTCTGTGTTTACGGGCCTGTTTAGCTGCAGCAAGTAAAATATTCATTGCTTGGTCGCTGGTTCATATGACAATTAAACACATTTGTCTCTTGACATTTCACACAACATTAACAGTTGTAGCCGGCTAACACGATTTTAAATGCTGCTAGTGTTGGAATATGAGAGTTGCAACTCCACATTCTAGCCTGCACAACATTGGAACCAAGCAGGACAGGCAGCTTCAGACTGGAGAAGGGTCTCGACCCAAAACATCACCCGTTCCTTTTCTCCAGAGATGTCGCCTGTTCCGCTGAGTTACTCCAGCCTTTTGTGTCCATCTTCGGTTTAAACTAGCATCTTAAGTTCCTTCTGAAGGAGGGTCTCGACCCGAAACATCGCCTATCTCCTTCGCTCCTTAGATGCTGCTGCACCCGCTGAGTTTCTCCAGCATTTTGTGTAACCATCTTAAGTTCCTTCCTACTCAACATTGCAACCATACTGGTGTGGGATTCTGAATGCAACTTTGGAACTGTAACTCCAGTGCTGAAGGAAACGATTAAAGTGTGGACAAATCAACAGCAGGAGGAGACTGCGTTTAGCAGTTCAGGTCTTGGAACTAACCCCTCTCAAAATGTACCCTCATAGGCTTCCCCTTCCCCAACCAAATCATCATTTTAATTAAAATGTTCTGTTTAAGTACTTCTAAAAATAAAATCAGCCAACTTAATTTTAAGGAGGGTACACAAAAAGCTGGAGAAACTCAGCGGGTGCAGCAGCATCTAAGGAGCGAAGGAGATAGGCGACGTTTCGGGTCGAGACCCTTCTTCCGGGTACACAAAAAGCTGGAGAAGCTTAATTTTAAGGATATTTTTATGAACAGGGTTCAGAAGAGGTCTAGTTTGTAACTATCATTTGATGTATCATATTTATATATTTCCTGCTAATTTACATTTCCCAAGTGTCTTGCATTTAGATATGAGTGTGTGCTTCAGACTTGATATACCTTCTTTTCCATCTCTGTGTATATTTATACTCCATAATCTCTCATTTTGCTTTGTCCACATCTCAAATTATCTCGCCTTCTTGTGGACTTAATTTCCCTCATTTCTTTGTCACTCTGCTTATATCACCTTCTCCAATCAAATATAATATTTGCTGCAGAATCTGACAACGCAGTATGTTTGAGATCATTTTTTGATTGATTGATGTGCAATCTAGGGCCACAGGTGCTGCAGGCAGTCAAGTTTGCTTGGGCCAGAATTCTGCCCTGTCATCCCTCACATTAACCCACTAGGCATGCTTCTGGCTGCTCACAGGCTATGGCAATCTACACATCGCAGTTCTGAAGAAATGACCCAACCCGAAATGCTGCGTGTCCATGTCCTCCAGAGATGCTGCCTGTCATGAAATGTCACCTATCCATGTCCTCCAGAGATGCTGCCTGACCAACTAAGTTACTCCAGCACTCTATGTCTTTCTTTGGTATAAACTAGCATCTGCAGTTCCTTATTAGGCATACCGCTGTTATCATTTTATGCTTTTGCTCTCTGCTATGTAGCTGTTAGATGGGCGAGCTGGTCCAGACTACTCATTGACCTCAATGGTGGGTTAATCTGTGATGGTTTGACGTAGTCTTCTCAGAGGCTGTCTATAGGGCAGTACCATCCGATTAGATATCTTTTGTGCATCGTATCCTGAAATGGAATATTGTTATTCCATTGTAAACCACAGGGCCCAACTTTGGCATCATACTTGATTTAATGATGGGTTGATCCTAATGCTAAGCTTCAGTAGAATAATCTACAGAAGGAATAATTTTACATTGCTGGCATTCTATTAAATTAGGAACTGTTGTTCCAGTTCATCTACTTTTTTCACCTCTCAGATGTACAAATAAAAATCTCTCTGGCGAGGCGCTCGGTGATAATTTGCTGCAGTGAAAATCCCAAAGGATTTGGCAGAGTGTTTAGTTTATTGTCACGTGTACCGAGGTACAGTGAAAAGCTTTTGTTACGTGCTATCCAGTCAGCGGCAAGACAATATATGATTCCAATCGATTGAAAGCTGGCTGCCTCCTCATTACATCAATAGCAATAACAAGGTTTCCAAGGATAAAGGTAATGCTAACCTTGCTGATAGTTTTGTTTTTCAATTGATTTATCTTTATAAAGTTGTGATGCGAACTGTTAAATAAAAATGATAAATAACAAATGTTCAGCTAGGATTATGGTTAGGGTCAGGGTCTGACAGTCAGGCTTGTTGGTAGGTCGATGGATGCTGCGGAGGATCGGTCGTCCGTCAGTCCGCCGGTGGATGGTGAGAGTGGCCGGATGGCCGGTGAGTGCTGCGAGGGGTCAGTCGGGCTGTCGGCCGGCCGGTGTTGCAGCGAGCGTGTGGTTGGTCTGACGGAGCCGGCGCTATGAGGGTGCTGAAGGCGGCCCAGGCGGCGTTGCAGGGCAGAGCTGCTCCCCACCATCATCACCACGGCGTTCCAGAAGGGCATGCTGGTCGAGGTAGACTCGCTGAGCAGCCACACGTACGGAGCCCGCAGCCGGTCCCAAAGCGGCTCCAGCTCCAGCTCCAGCCGTGGAGTTAGGCTGAGTATAGGCCTATCTGCGAGTTAGGCTTAGTATAGGGTTTGGCATTTTCCTCTCAGTGGAAGATGCCAGCCTTCCCCCAGCCTGGCACTGCCCAGTCCACTATGGCCGTGACCCCCACTCTGCACACTGGCGGTCAGAGGGGTTCAGTAAACGGGGGAATCCAGAAGAACTGCCCTCACCAATTAGGCTGGTTCAGGAGCCGGACCTCTGCGGCAGTCTCATTCAAAATACACACACAATTATATTAATTATATTATTTTCATATAATATAATTATACATAATTATACATGATTACAGTCATATTCACAAGTCATATGTGTGTAAAAAAATATATATATCTATATATATAGATATATATAGATGGTATAATAATATATGGTTTAAATAGACTGCAACACGGAAATAGGCTTCCCATGGTGTAATATAAGCATTGGACACGAGATGGCACTTACTTTTTCAGTCTCATTTTCTAATTAGTCTAATTAATTACTGTGCAACTTTTGGCACTGACAAGTTATGACTTCCTTCTCAATTATATTTTATCTAAATCTGTGCCAAATTTCATGTAGTTCCGAGACATGGGTCACGACAGTTGATTTCTAGACACATTTTTGATGCTCGGCCCACAGCCTATGCTTGAAAACTGAAATTAGAAATGAGAAAGGCAACAACCTGAGAACAAATAATCAATGCTAGATCCCAGTTTTGTAGTTCCTTGTGTCTACACAAGATCCCAGCATCTGTAGTTCCATTTCTACACAAGATCCCAACTTCTGTAGTTCCTTGAGGAAACAAATAATCTACACTGAAACAAACATTGTAATGTTGGAATATTAGTTGAAAGTATGTACAAGATGTAAAAATAAAACTAAAATGGGAAAGAAATAAGAAAATACATTGCATAAGAGGTAATGACACAAGTACAAGGCCACAATGAATCTGTTTAAGAAGGAACTGCAGATGCTGGAAAATCGAAGGTAGACAAAAGTGCTGGAGAAACTCAGCGGGTGCCGCAGCATCTATGGAGAGAAGAAAATAGGCAACGTTTCGGGCCGAATCCCTTCTTCAGACAAATAATCTACACTGAAACAAACATTGTAATGCTGGAATATTATGAAGAAGGGAGTCTAAAGGAGGGTTTCGGCCTGAAACGTTGCCTATTTCCTTTGCTCCATAGATGCTGCTGCACCCGCTGAGTCTAGCCACAATGAATCTTTCTGCTAGAATAGGTAAAGAATGAAAAGATTACTATTTATGGATTTGAACTCAATTCTTCACTGAAGACATCGCAGCTATCTGTCTGTTGAGACCTACTGAGCCGACTGCCCCACAGAGAGTGAATGATGTGCCAAATGCCAATTGCTGTTTGTCCGTCCAGTGACTTTAGCAGAGCTGGGGAAATCTTTGAGGGACAGATCAAACAGATACATGAGTTAGATAGAGCTAGCTCTTGAAGATGGCTGAGTGAAGGGATATGGGGAGAAGGCAGGAACGGGGTACTGATCAGCCATGATCACAGTAAATGGCGATGCTGGCTCGAAGGGCCGAATGGCCTACTCCTGCACCTATTGTCTATTGTCTAAACGACATGGAGCCACGTTGCCAGTTCATTCTGGTCCCCGAGTCTAACTTCCATAACTTCCTATCCACAGCCTTGGAAATACTTTCACTAAAAGGACTGAGTAGTTAGAAAGATGGTTCACTGTTTCTGGGGAGTTTTAGTTTAGAGATACGGAGTGGAAACAAGCCCTTCGGCCCACCGAGTCCGTGCCGACCAGTGATCCCCACACATTAACACATGCCTACACACACTAGGGACAATTTACACTTATAGCAAGTATACAAACCCATGCCAATTAGCCTACAAGCCTGTAAGTGTGGGATGTGTGTAGTCCTTTGTAGTGTGGGATGAAACCGAAGATCTCGAAGAAAACCCACAGGGAGAACGTACAAACTCCGTAGAGACGGCACCCATAGTCAGGATTGAACCCGGGTCTCTGGCGCTGCATGCACTGTAAGGCAGCAACTCTACCGTGCCTAGTGAGGAAATGGCTAGAAACACTGGCATGAGCAGCAAGATGCATGCCTCATTACAAGAAGCATTCAGTGATAAACAAGCACTGTAGCTTTTTGCCGTGTTCAATAGTGCAAGAGGAATTTAATTTTTGATGTGGAAAATGCTCTGCGTCCTTGTGGGTTTTACTTGCTTGGTTGAAAGGCTCGGCAGACAGAGATGCAAGCACGAGCATTTTCTTTCACCCATCTCTCCCTTGGGAAGTTCAACAGCGAACAAAAACTACTACCACAGCCAGGGAGAGAGACCATGTTGGATATTCCTGTGAATCTAAACGGCAAGTCAATAATTGTCTTGTAAATGTAGACATGAACAAATACCGTCCAAACAAAGTCAGTGATGTATAACTGATGACCATGGACTGGAAGGAATTGCAATCTCTGCACATCTTTGACCACTTTTTCATCAATTCCAGGTGTCCAACTCTAAATTAAAATAATAGATACATGGCTTAAAGCACTCCTGGCTGTCAGTCATTTTATTACACAGAATGCAAGTGAGAAATTGAGTCTTGCCTTCCATCAGTAAATGTCACGCCAGTGTTCAGTCTGTCTGCTGGAAAGTCACCCATCTATGGTGTTATAGACTCATAGAGTGATACAGCATGGAAACAGGCCCTTTAGCCCAACTTGCCCACAGCGGCCAACATGCCCCAGCTACACGTCCCAGAGTGATACAGCATGGAAACAGGCCCTTCAGCCCAACTTGCCCCAGCTACACTAGTCACAGAGTAATACAGCGTGGAAACAGGCCCTTCAGAAGCTATGTCCCCTGGTCCTCGATTCCCCTACTCTGGGCAAGTGACTCTGTGCATCTATCCTATCTATTCCTGTCATGATTTTATACACTAAACATCGATGCAGGTTTAATGAGTTGGAGGTTTAGCAGTTATTAGGACAAAACTGCCTATCTTCCAGCAAACAAAATTGCTGTTAACAGGAGGTCTATTTACAGATTTTTTATAAAAAGTCACTAGTCAACCGAAGTCACGACGAAACAGCAGCAACATCCTCCAGTAAAAGCAGCACGATTTCTCTCACAAAAGGTAACGTCCTTGTATGTAGAAGTGAGTGCTGTGTCCAAGTGTGATTTATCAGGGACATTATCCAATCGGCCCCATTCCAATTACAAGTCATGTTTGTTATGTAGATGACCTATGCATTGTCCAATTCAACCATCTTCTCTTTTATTTTTGGTCCACCATTGTGATTGTTGTATTTTAAGGTTGTCATATTAATGAACTAAAGGCACTAGTAAGCAATAATCCTGATCGGTGAGTTTGCAGATTATATCGATAGATACATATGTTATTGTCACGTACCATGAAGGTACAGTACACAAAAGAATCACCACAAGGCGCAAAATTACAAAGTACCCATAAATATTGTTGCTCCCTTCCTCATTCCCACCACCACAGGCCCTTCTTATTTTCAGCGTTCAATCTCTTCCCTTCAGAGAAGGTTCATCAGACTCATTCCTGGGATGTCAGGACCTTCATATGAAGAAAGACTGGATAGACTTGGCTTGTACTCGCTAGAATTAGAAGATTGAGGGGGGGATCTTATAGAAACTTACAAAATTCTTAAGGGGTTGGACAGGCTAGATGCAGGAAGATTGTTCCCAATGTTGGGGAAGTCCAGGACAAGAGGTCACAGTTTAAGGATAAGGGGGAAGTCTTTTAGGACCGAGATGAGAAAATCATTTTTCACACAGAGAGTGGTGAATCTGTGGAATTCTCTGCCACAGAAGGTAGTTGAGGCCAGTTCATTGGCTATATTTAAGAAAGACTTAGATGTGGCCCTTGTGGCTAAAGGGATCAGGGGTATGGAGAGAAGGCAGGTACAGGATACTGAGGTGGATGATCAGCCATGATCATATTGAATGGCGGTGCAGGCTCGAAGGGCCGAATGGCCTACTCCTGCACCTATTTTCTATGTTTCTATGTTTCTTTGTCCTCATGTGGTTGGGGACCTTGAGCTCTCCGTTGACGGGATGATCTTGACTCCCGTAGCCGGCGGCGTTTGGGTCCTCCGTGTTGGGGCGATAAAGCGTGGAAAGAAACCGGAGCATCCAGATAAAAGCCACGTGCGTAGTTAGAGTACTAGTCGATCGCTGGTGGGCCAAAGGGCCTGTTTCTGCGCTTTATCTGTTTCTCTAAAGTCTAAAAGTTCAAGATGAGAATGCAAAATAACAGTTTTGATTGTGATGCTTAGTTTATTGAGGATAGGGATGTAATGACAGTGACACATGGTCTGGGGCTAGTCGGTACCCAGGGGGGATTTAGGCTGCAGCACAGACACTCTATTTAAAGTCTTTCATCATCTGGGGAATAGGTTGCAATTCCAATGTCCCCATTTGTTCATTTTTGTTTGTTAATGTAAGGATGAAAGGGGGAATCCGTAAGCATAGTTCAAAATTAATATTGCAAAACTGGAGGCCATTCACCCACTGTCTATGCCAGCTGCCAGCATTTTATTATTTATTATTGTCACGTGTACCGATGTACACTGAAAAGCTTTTTTGTTCTGTACCGTCCAGTAAGTGAAAAGACTATAGATGATTACAATCAAGCTGCCTCCAATGTACAGAAGCACGATAAAGGGAATAATGTCCAGTAGAGTCCAATTAAAGACTGTGTAACCACCATTCTTGCACTCTTGTACTTCATTATAATAGTGCTGTTGTATGGAAGGATTTTTACTAAATTCTTTGTATGAAAGTAATGACACTATGCCTTGGTACAGGTAACAATAAAGTACCGTTGAACCATTCCTGGTGGAAGGAGATACAAGAGATGGCAGATGCTGGAATCTTGATGAAAACATACCAGCCTGAAGAATGGACGTGGACAGGATATTTCCACTAGTGGGAGAGTCTAGGACTAGAGGTCACAGCCTCAGAATTAAAGCACGTTCTTTTAGGAATGAGATGAGAAACTTCTTTAGTCAGAAGGTGGTGAATCTGTGGAATTCCTTGCCACAGATGGCTGTAGTGGCCAATCTGACAGTAGAAGACAGTGAATATTTTTAAGGCAGCGGTAGATAAATTCTTGATTAGTACAGGTGTCAGGGGTTGTGGAGAGAAGGCAGGAGAAGCCATTCAAGATGGCTGCTGTTGCTGTGTGAGTGTTTGTAACAAGCTCTAGTCTGCTGGCTCAACTATTTGTCTACTGATTGTGTTCTGAGATACTTTTTCTACTCTAACTCTCCTGGTGTCAATGAACAACTTTTGATGAATCTAAAAAGTAAGGTAAAACAACTTTAGCACTAAAAATAACTAATTACCGGACTACCTTCTACCTCTTACCTTCTACCTTCTACCATTTCATTGAGTGGAAAAAAAACTACTGGCCTTACAATGGGCGAGCCAATTGCCCTCCAAAGTGTCTTGGAAAACATGCAGAAAATGCAGCTCAACATGATATTACATATGGACATCAAAATTGATCCAATGGGAGCAAGTCTGATTAACATTGAAGGCTCATTTCAAACGCTTGGAGCAACTAACGGAGCTTGAGCAAAGAGTTAGCTCCAACGAGGATAATATAATAGACCTGGTTGGACGTGTAAAATCACTTGAAAAAGAAAACGCTGATCTGAAAATTTGGGAAGATGAGGCTGAGACACGGAAATAAAGCAAAAAAAAGCAGAGAACAGAAGCAGACGTTCCAACTTACGTTTCGTCGGTATCCCCGAGAGGGTCGAGTCCAAAGATATCACCGGATTCATGGGCCGTCTGATACCGCAGCTCCTCGGTGAAGTGAATTTCCCACTCCTCTTGTGATTGAGCGCTGTCACCGTACCGGTCGCAAGGATAACTCCAGAGCCAAGGGTCCGAGGCCGATCCTGGTGAAGTTCCACTATTTCCAGGATAAGCTGAGGATAATGAAGCTCTCCCGGGAGAAAAATGTGCCCCTTGAGTACAACGGAGCTCGGATTCATATCTACCTGGACTTCAGCGCTGGTCTTGTCCATAGACGCCGGGAGTATGATGCGGCTAAGAAGAAGCTACGCGACCGTGACATCAAATAGGCATTGATCTTTCCCTGCACACTGAGAGTTGTCCACGCTGGCAAGACACAGTTCTTTCACACTCCTGATGAAATTGAGACATTTTTTGGTGGGCTCTCCTCCATTAACTCCTCCATGGACTCTGATATAACAGCCTAATGTTGGTGACCAGTGGCTGGTGATAGTGTTAGCACAATAATGTTGTCTGCCGATGAACTCTGTGTTTAGCTATTTAGTATTTTTTCTATAATTTTAGTATTTTTTCTATAATTTTCTTATTCAACTTTTGACTTTGATAAAATGATGCCTGCTTTACCACTATCTGCCATAAAAAGGGTCGCAATTGACGTAAAAACGTCGTAACATTAAGAGTTGAGTTTTCTTTTTCCTTTTCTATACGAAATGTAAAAGGTTGATTGAATAGCCCCTATAAACAATTGATTATAATCAATTACCAATTATTTGAATATTGAAATTTGATAAATTGACAATTAGGCATATGAAGTTTAATCTAGATTTTTTTCTCTTTTTATTTTTATTTTTTATTAACCATATGCAATAATATGTTGCTATTTTGGGCTTCATAATGCCCAATTAATTTAAACATAAATGGTCCAGGACTTCATACTTTGATCTATTTGCATAAATACGAGCTATGCAGACTGAGGTGTGTATGCTGGCTTTTTTTTTCTTTTTCTATCTCTCCCTCTCAATGATGCAGCCTGATCTTGTGTGCTTTGTCTGTCCTGCCTTCTATGTGTGTGTGTTTGTGTCAATCTGTGCATGTGGCTCTCTTGTCCCCTTTCTCATGATATTTCCCTGCCCCACTCCCCCAACATTATCTACACCCAATTGATCCATAATTGATACAGCTAAAGGCCTAAAAATCATCCATTTGAACATTAGGAGTCTTCTTCCAAAGATTGATTTAATTAGAGTTTGGATTGCACAGAATAAACCTGACATAATAACATTTTGAGAAACATGGTTACATAGTGAAATTTGTGACAATGATATTCATATTGATAATTTTGCATTATATAGAGCAGATAGGCACACGAGAGCTGGAGGTGTGGCTTGTTATGTGTCAACTCGCTTTATATCTGAATCTGCCATCCCTAAAGTAACCTTATCTCTCTGAAAGCCTTTTCATTAGGCTAAAACTTCATGAGAATAAACATCTAATTATCGGCACTATCTATCGATCTCTTCCCTGTTCATCCTGACTCAACAAAGTCCCTAATTTCCACTCTCACCTCTATTGAACACCCATGTGAATTAGTGCCTCTTGGTGACTTTAATAAAAACTGGCTCGATCGCTCCTCTTCTAACGACAAAAACTTGCTTAAAAGTGTAAACCTGACCCAATTAATCAACGAACCTACCAGAGTTCATGACAATTCTACATCACTACTAGATTGGATTCTTGTTACCCATCCTGACCGAATTTTAACATCTGGTGTTTTGTCAGATTGCTTTAGCGATCATTCTGCTATTTTCTGTGTGTGGAAGATTAAACCCTCCCATCTCCCTCCTAAACTTATTCGTGTCAGACAATGTAGAAAACTTTAATTATGATAATTATATGCATGACCTGATTGCAATAAATTGGGACAGGTTTCAACTTATACCAACTGTTGAGGATGCCTGGAACTATTTATACGCTGAAGTCCCAAGAGTTATCGATAAGCATGCCCCCTGGAGAGAAATAAAAGTCAAGGGAAAACATTTACCATGGATTAGTGCTGATTTGATCACCTTTTTTAATGAGCGGGATAAAGTCTGGAAGACTTTCAGGGAAACAAAGGACCCTGCTGATTGGGAAAAATATAGGTCCTTAAGGAATCAGTGTACGACAAGAACACGTAATGCTAAATCAAGTCATTTAAAAAAAACATCTTTCTGAAGACATGCATAATCCAAAAAAGTTGTGGAAAAGACTAAATAATGTTCTTAATAAATCAAATCAAAATATCAGCACTCAGATTCGGGTCAACAATGATATCATTCAGGACCCTGCTATTATATCCAATGCTTTCAACCATCACTTCTCCACTGTATGTAGCTCTACTGTATTTGACTCATCTATTATATGTGACTTTCCAGCTACCTCTACACATAGAAGCTCTTTTTCTTTTCAAAAAATAAAACCTGTTGATGTTCAACATGCTATTAATGAATTAAAGGATGATTGTGGACCTGGACCAGCTGGTATTGAGACCAAATTCATTATATTAGGAGTTAATATTCTAGTGTACCCACTATGCGACCTGTTTAATTTGTCCTTCTCAACTTGTACCCTCCCTTCCGCATGGAAGTGTGCCAATGTTACTCCACTGCATAAGGGAGGTGACCCACGCGATATTAACAATTACCGCCCCATCTCAATTATCAACTCGGTGGCTAAAATCCTCGAGAAACTAGTGTTCAACCAGCTATCACATTATGTCTCAACTTTCAACATTCTATCTCTATGCCAGTCTGGGTTCAGACCTAATCACTCCACAACTACAGCTCTGTTACAACTCACCAGCGATGTGTTCACTGCTTCTGAGGATGGTAAACTCACCGGTGCCATCTTTCTTGATTTAACCAAGGCCTTTGATGTTGTTGATCACTACCTACTGCTTGATAAACTTTACTCTATTGGTCTTTCTCAAAACAATCTACTGTGGTTTAACTCATACCTTCATAACAGACGCCAATGTGTTACCTTTAATGGAACTCAATCCAATTCCTTAATTGTTGAGAAGGGGGTCCCGTAAGGTTCGTCTTTGGGACCACTCCTTTTCTCCATTTTCATAAACGACCTCCCTAATATTTGTTCTGACTGTCAAACACAACTATATGCTGATGATGCAGTGCTATATACATCTGGTACTAACAAGTCTGAAATTGAAAGATCCCTTCAATCAGATCTTACTTCTGTTCAGAAATGGCTTTTATTTAACAAATTAATTTTAAATAAAAATAAATCATGCAGTATGTTATTTGGTACCAGACAAGGCCTTGGTAATTCTGTAGATCTGACTATATCATTTAATGAAGGATCACCATTAGAACAAGTATTGAACTTCAAATATCTTGGTGTTTGGCTCGACCCAACGCTTTCATTTACGCAGCATAGTGAGACGATTACTAAAAAACCTAGCTGTAATCTAGCTATTGTTTACCGCCATATAAATTGTTTCACCTTTCAGAAGAGAAAAAGAATTGTCTCTCAACTATTACCAACACTGGATTATGCTGATATTGTCTATCAGAATACATTTGATACACATCGTCAACCCCTCAAAGTAGTTTATAATAGTCTCTGCAGATTTATTTTAAGGTGTCCATATCTAACTCACCACTGTTCTATGTACGAAACTCTAAACTGGTTATCCCCCCCACGCTCGAAGATGCTACCACTGGTTCCAGTTCATCATTAAATGCATCCATTTCAATTACCCTTCTTATTTAAAACAAGACCTATTACCATACACACCCTCATATTCACTAAGACATATTCAGCAACCCTTCTTTTTCATTCCAAGAACTAACAAAGAAATTGGGAGAAGTGCATTTAAATTCAAAGTTCCTTCTGACTGGAACACTCTGCCTAGTACCATAAGAACTGTTAGCTAATTGTGTCTATTTAAAAATACACTTTTACCCTTCCTTATAAAACCATGTACCTGTTTCTAGTATTAGAGTCTTCGAGCTCCTTTATCTAACTTGCTCTGTGTGTGATCATTTGGCATTGCTATTGTATATGCATTGCCATTACACTTATGTATTATTGTATTGCATAGTGCAACAAGGTCATATTGTATTATGTCACAATACTATGAAATAATATATCATGTAATAACGTTGGACCCCCTCGAAAACGAGGAGGTCCAACGTACCACTTAACGTACGATGTAGGACAGGTGGTATATGGTATTATGCATCAACATTATGCTGTAACACATAAGGACCTATATTACATACTATTGGATATGTAAAGTCAATTAACAATTGTCATAAACTATAACAAGTGAGGATGGAGGGGGTTTGGGATTGGTGTGTGGGTAGGTGGGTCAATGAGAGCCTCTATGTATGTTATGTCTTGTGCTGTATGTTCTATGTTGGTCCCCCTTGAAAACGAGATAACTGTTCATCTCAAGGGGTTATCCATGAATAAACTTGTTTCAAATGGGATTACGAGGGAGAGATAGATCAGCCATGATTGAATGGAGGAGTAGACTTAATGGGCCGAATGGCTTAATTCTACTCCTAGCACTTATGACCTTATAAGAAGGGTCTGAAACCTGGAATATTGTCTGTCCATTCCCTCCACAGATGCTGCCTCGTCCGCTGAGTTCCTCCAGTGCTTTGTGTTCCACTTGGTGGAAGCTCGGGCAGTCAGAGTGCGAATATGGAAACTCCACACACACTACCCCTGAGCTTGGGATTGTTCCCGGCTACAGTGCTACTTAGAGTGATACCATGGGCTCTCAATTATTGCATTGTGAAAAAGGGTCTCGACCCGTAACGTCATCTATTCCTTTTCTCCAGAGATGCTGCCTAACCTGCTGAGTAACTCAAACTTTTGTGTTTATCTTCATTGCATTGTTATAAATACTTAAAAAAATAAGATTACATATTTCATCCCATTCATCTTTGTTCCCCAAATCAATGAGTTTTGAAACCGTATTAGGAGCACACACTCCTTTGTTGGATTACTGTAGAAACATTGTTGGAGTAATCAAGATGTGCTATTAATTCCAGGCCAGGAGCTTGACATATGAAAGTGATGTTTAAATAACTTGAATTGAACCACCATCAGTCTGTGGTAGCCAGTGCCATCTTCTTCGCTGCCGTGTGCTGGGGCAGTGGACGCCAACAGGATCAACAAGCTCATCAGGAAGGCTGGCTCTGTCCTGCGGGGAAAAGTTGGGTTCACTGGAGGTTGGTCTTGGAGGGGAGGATGCTTCACAAACTGCAGAGCATCCTGGACAATGCAGCTCACCCTCTCCATGATCAGTCTGAAGAAGGATCTCGACCAGAAACATCACCCATTCGTTCTCTCCAGAGATACTGTCTGTCCTGCTGAGTTACTCCAGCATTTTGTGTCTGCCCTCCATGACACACTGGTCAACCAAAGGAGCACCTTCAGCAACAGACTGGCTCCACCAAGATGCAGACCGAACGACACAGGAGATCCTTCTTCCCTGTGGCTATCAAACCGTACAACTCTTCCCCCTTCTGTCGTGGGGTAGACTGACTCACCTTCCCCTCTCCAACCTTTGCACTTCCCCAATTCTGGGCTTTCCACTCGTCACTTTGGTTTCACAGTTTATGTATCTTGTGGTGTTTTATAGCTGTTGCTGACCAGTTTACCTCCTGGGATAAATAAAGTTCTATCATATCATATTTAGGGAATGGAGGAATATGGATCAGGTGCGGGCAGAGGAAATCAGTTTAACTTGGATCACGTTGTGCATGGATGTGGGCTTGAGGGTTTCATCTCTTCCTGAACTATTCTACGCCTGGGAAAGGAATGCCGGAGCCTTTAGTATTTGTAGCTGTTTTTGCCTTTGTCTACCTGGTCTCTCTTGCAGCCCTATCAATCCCCTCTCCCTCCCACCCTCTCTCCGCCCCACCCTTGTCTCCCTTTTCAGTTTACAGATTTGTCCAATTCTAGAGTTCTCTTTAATTTCTGGTCCACAGTTGGTCCAGCACAGAGTCAGTGCCTGTCAGTTACATAGAAACATAGAAATTAGGTGCAGGAGTAGGCCATTCAGCCCTTCGAGCCTGCACCGCCATTCAATATGATCATGGCTGATCATCCAACTCAGTATCCCGTACCTGCCTTCTCTCCATACCCTCTGATCCCCTTAGCCACAAGGGCCACATCCAACTCACTCTTAAATATAGCCAATGAACTGGCCTCAACTACCCTCTGTGGCAGAGAGTTCCAGAGACTCACCACTCTCTGTGTGAAAAAAGTCTTTCTCATCTCGGTCTTAAAGGATTTCCCCCTTATCCTTAAGCTGTGACCCCTTGTCCTGGTCTTCCCCAACATCGGGAACAATCTTCCTGCATCTAGCCTGTCCAACCCCTTAAGAATTTTGTAAGTTTCTATAAGATCCCCTCTCAATCTCCTAAATTCCAGAGAGTATAAACCGAGTCTATCCAGTCTTTCTTCATAAGACAGTCCTGACATCCCAGGAATCAGTCTGGTGAACCTTCTCTGCACTCCCTCTATGGCAATAATGTCCTTCCTCAGATTTGGAGACCAAAACTGTACGCAATACTCCAGGTGTGGTCTCACCAAAACCCTGTACAACTGAAGTAGAACCTCCCTGCTCCTGTACTCAAATCCTTTTGCTATGAAAGCTAACATACCATTCGCTTTTTTCACTGCCTGCTGCACCTGCATGCCTACTTTTAATGACTGGTGTACCATGACACCCAGGTCTCGCTGCATCTCCCCTTTTCCTAATCGGCCACCATTTAAATAATAGTCTGCTTTCCTGTTTTTGCCACCAAAGTGGATAACCTCACATTTATCCACATTATACTGCATCTGCCAAACATTTGCCCACTCACCCAGCCTATCCAAGTCACCTTGCAGCCTCCTAGCATCCTCCTCACAGCTAACACTGCCCCCCATCTTAGTGTCATCCGCAAACTTGGAGATATTGCCTTCAATTCCCTCATCCAGATCATTAATATATATTGTAAATAGCTGGGGTCCCAGCACTGAGCCCTGCGGTACCCCACTAGTTACTGCCTGCCATTGTGAAACGGACCCGTTTACTCCTACTCTTTGCTTCCTGTTTGCCAGCCAGTTCTCTATCCACATCAATACTGAACCCCTAATACCGTATGCTTTAAGTTTGTATACTAATCTCTTATGTGGGACCTTGTCGAAAGCCTTCTGGAAGTCCAGATATACCACATCCACTGGTTCTCCCTTATCCACGCTACTAGTTACATCCTCGAAAAATTCCACAAGATTCGTCAGACATGATTTACCTTTTGTAAATCCATGCTGACTTTGTCCAATGATTTCACCACTTTCCAAATGTGCTGCTATCCCATCTTTAATAACTGACTCTAGCAGTTTCCCCACTACCGATGTTAGACTAACTGGTCTAACAGTTAGAAACAGTAGAAACTGGAAACAGTTGCTGCTTTCATCTATTTCTACGCATGCCTTTATTTACTAGAATGGAATAAAAGACGCTCTGCTCTGTTTTCACTAACAGTGGCAAATCCAAACTATATTTCTTATTTAATTGTCCTAAAAATCCTGTTTTATTTCTCATATGATTTATGACACACTGAACATTTCTTTTTTCACATTTGGTTGCTCGATCTCTTGTGGGCTTACAAATTAAGTAGAATTATTGCTTAAATTAATAAGGTAATAAAGCATTGAATGCAATTAATTTGTAATAGATTGAGGTATGTTTCAAAAGAAAAGTTTATGCAATTTTGGATGTCAAGTCTGGGTGGCACGGTGGCGCAGCGGTAGAGTTGCTGCTTCACAGCGCCAGAGACCCGGGTTCCATCCTGACTACGGGTGCTGTCGGTATGGAGTTTGCATGTTCTCCCCCGTGACCTGCGTGGGTTTCTCCTTCCACACTCCAAAGACATGCAGGTTGTGAGTTAATTGGCTTTGGTCAAAAATTGTAAATTGCCCCTAGTGTGTAGGAACGTGCCGGTGATGGTTGGTCAGCGATGGCTGAAGGGCGGTCGGCACGGATTTGGTTGGCTGAAGCACCTGTTTCAAAGCTGTTTTTCTGAAGTCACCTGTTCAAGTGGGGGAAAAGGAGAGACGCTGTTGCCTAGATATGTAAGAAATTGTCCGAGATGGAACATGACGCCCAGTGCTGCTATTTCCTATGTTCGTACGTTATCACAAAAAAAATCCAAAATACAATGTCTCAACGATTACCGCCCTGTAGCACTCACTCCCATAACGATGAAGTGCTTCGAGAGGCTGGTCAGGGACCATATTACCTCCAGACTCCCCTCCACACTTGACCCATACCAGTTTGCTTACAGGCCAAACCGCTCCACAGAGGACGCTATATCCTCCGTACTCCATCTGAGCCTGGAACATCTAGAGGAGAACACTTATGTGCGAATGCTGTTCGTGGATTTTAGTTCAGCATTCAACACAATCATCCCTCAGAACCTGATAAGCAAACTGGGTCCATTGGGCCTCAGCACTCCCATGTGTAACTGGCTACTGGACTTCCTCAGTGACAGACCCGTCAGTGCAGGTTGGAAATAACACTTCTAACATCATCTCTCTGAGCACCGGCTCCCCTCAGGGCTGTGTCCTGAGTCCACTGCTGTTTACCCTGATGACCCACGACTGTTGTGCCAGGTTTAGTACAAACACATCATCAAGTACGCAGATGACACAACAGTGGGGGCCTCATCCGGGACAACGATGAGCTGGCTTACAGGGAGGAGGTGAAACAACTGGTGGACTGATGCAATACGAACAACCGGATCCTGAATGTCGAAAAAACAAAGGAGGTCATCGTCGACTTCAGGAAAAACCGGCACAGTCCCACGCCACTTCACATCAATGACAGCGATGTGGAGGTGGTCAGTAGCACTAAGGTCCTGGGGGTGCAGATCACTAACAGTCTGACCTGGTCAAATAACATCTCATCAACAGTTAAGAGAGCGCAGCAGCAGTTGCACTTTCTGCGCCGGATGAGAAGAGCCCACCTCCCCCATCCCGTCCTCACCACTTTCTACAGGGGCACCATAGAGAGTATTCTGACCCGCTGTATCTCTGTCTGGTTTGGGGCCTGTAAAGCCTCCGACTGGAAGTCCGTGCAGACAGTGGTGAGGACGGCTGAAAAAATCATCGGGATTTCTCTCCCCTCAATCGGGGACATTGCGACCAAACGTTGCGTGTCTAAGGCCAGCAGTATTATAAAGGACCCCACACATCTCCATCACGTACTGTTCACTCTGCTGCCCTCGGGCAAAAGATATCGTAGCACAAGGAGCAGAACATCAAGGTTCTGCAACAGCTTCTTCCCACGAGCCATCAGACTCCTGAATGCCATGTAATGGGCTGCCACCATTGTTTATTTTATCCTTTTTATCCTTTTATCCATTTTATCCTTCTGTTTATTATCGTGCTGCACCGGGAGCCAAATGCAACAGAATTTTGTTTGGAATTGCATATATTGATGTATTTCTAAATTACAATAAAGTTTGTTTGATTTTGATTGATGATTTGAAAGAAATCAACACACCACCGACATCAGGTCCATGCCTGTGACACGGCACCTGCGTCATTGATATTCTGGAGGGGGTGAAGTAAGGAATGTCGAGCCGTTTGGTTTTAGCAAAGTAGTTCATCTTGGGTCTTGTGAGAATGGAACCATCTCCCAGGCCACAATCACCAACCACCTCGCTGGTAAACAAAAATAGACTCCATCTGTATGATTAATATCTTGCCTTTCTCTTGCATTCCACTGGGACATGGTTGCTGTCGTGAATTATGCATGTCGAACGTACTACGCTGAATATATTTCTCAGGTGTCTGTAACGGAACAACTGAATGCTGAAATGGGCATATGAATTGCAGGGCGATATATTTTCACATTATTCATTTTTTTTCTCTTTTGCAGCTCAGATAGGCTGATAGAAGACACAATAAGGTAAGACCACATGAGCCAATTTAAGTTTTAGACTTTAGAGATACAGCTCAAAAACAGGCCTTTTGGCCCACCGAGTCTGCATTGAACAATGATCGCCATGTAGAAATTACAGCAGTGTTTATACATAGTCCCCCCATTTCAGGGCACCATAATGTTTGCAACACAGCAATGTCATGTAAATGAAAGTAGTCATGTTTAGTATTTTACTGCATATCCTTTGCATGCAATGACTGCTTGAAGTCTGTGATTCATGGACACCACTAGTTGCTGGGTGTCTTCTCTGGTGATGCTCTGCCAGGCCTGTATTGCAACCATCTTTAGCTTATGCTTGTTTTGCGGTCTAGTCCCCTTCTGTTTTCTCTTCAGCATATAAAAGGCATGCTCAATAGGGTTCAGATCGGGTGATTGACTTGGCCACTCAAGAATTAACCATTTTATATATTTGAAAAACTCATTCGTTGGTTTAGCAGTATGTTTGGGATCATTGTCTTGCTGTAGAATGAACTGTCAGCCAATGAGTTTTGAGGCATTTGTTTGAACTTGAGCAGAGAGGATGTATCTATACACTTCAGAATTCATTATGCTACTACCATCAGTAGTTGTATCATCAATGAAGATAAGTGAGCCAGTACCTTCAGCAACCATACATGCCCAGGCCATAACACCCCCACCACTGAGTTTCACAGGTGAGGTGGTATGCTTTGGATCTTGGGCAGTTCCTTCTCTCCTCCATATTTTGCTCTTGCCTGAATGCTGACTCTGATATGTTAATCTTCATCTCATCTGTCCACAAGACCTTTTTCCAGAACTGTGGTTGCTCTTTTAAGTACTTCTTGGCAAACTGTAACCTGGCCATGCTATTTTTGTGACAAATCCACACCTGAAGAGTGTTTCTGATCTGTCAGACAGGTGTTTGGAGATTTTTATTTATTATAGAGAGAATTCTTCTGTCATCAGCTGTGGAGGTCTTCCTTGGCCTGCCAGTCCCTTTGCGATTAGTAAGCTCACTAGTGCTCTCTTTCTTCTTAATGATGTTCCAAACAGTTAATTTTGGTAAGCCTAATGGGCCTGACCCACTTAAGTGATTTTGTAGCCGGCTGCAGAGATGCCAAGTGTCCCGGATTCGCCGTATTTTATCCCGGCGAAATAAACTTTTTACGGTGTTCCGGCAGCCAAACATGCTGTTACGGAACACCGCCGCGCCGGTGTTCCTCCCGTGGTGAACACCGGCGCCATGTGTCCCCGGTTTGCCGGCCCGCGCGATCAGCGGCACTTTGCCGGGCCCCAGTGGCCGCGCGTGCGCAGTGGGGGAGAGTTGCCGGGCCCCAGTGGCCGCGCGTGCGCAGTGGGGGAGGGTTGCCGGGCCTGGCGCCATTTCGAGCCACGCCACGCCCGGCCCAGAGCCCGGGCGGCGCCGGCCCGCGCGATCAGCGGCACTTTCTTGCCGCCAGCCGGCCGCTCGCGGCAGCCCCATCACCGGGCCTCCCCCCCACCCCCACCCAGTGCGCAGGCGCAGACCCGCCGGCAACCTTGCCAAGTGCGCATGTGCCGCACCCGCCCGCCGGCAGCCCGCTGATCTGCACCAGTGCGCAGGCGCATAGCCGCCGGCAACAACCCCAGGTGAGTACGGAGAGAAATGCATTTAACCCCATTTGTTACGGACAAATGGGTTAAATGTTACTGTGAACTAAATTTAGGGTTGGCATCTCTGCGGCTGCCAGCAACTAGGACAATGAAATTCACTGGTCAGCACCGGCGACAACCTACGTCACCTGGCTACAACCTTCGTTAACCTGGTGACAACCTATGACAGCACCTACGATAACCTACGATAGACCAAATTGTCGCCACTGTCGCCGAAAATTTAAATGTTGAAAAATTTTCGCCTGTAGTCTAAAAAATCGCAGAAGTGGGATAGGCCCATTAGGTTTGGCTGATGTCTCTAACAGTTTTATTCGTGTTTCTCAGTCTCATGATGGCTTGTTGACTTTCATTGGAACAACTTTGGTCCTCATGTTGATAAACAGCAATAAAAGTTTCCAAAGGTGATGAAAAGACTGGAGGAAAGACTAGGTGCTGAGAGCTCTCTAATACCTGTATTAAGGAGACAATTAAACACACCTAAGCAATTACAAACACCTGTGAAGTAATGTGTCCCAAACATTATGGTGCCCTGAAATGGGGGGACTATGTGTAAACACAGCTGTAATTTCTACATAGTGAAACCAAAATGTATAAAAATATCCTTTAATAAAATCTGACAATGTGCACTTTAACTACATGTGTTTTTTTTCTATTACAAATCTCAAATTGTGGAATACAGAGGCAAATAAATAAATGATGGGTCTTTGTCCCAAACATTATGGCGGGCACTGTAAATAGTTCACCTAATTTACATATTTTTGAATTAATAGAAGTAGTTATGTTGTTTTAAATGGTTCTTGGTGTTCCTGAATTTTTAATTTGCTTTTAAATGCAAGTTTTAATATTTTAATAGTATGATTAATGTTTAATAGGCTTTGAACATTTTTCAACATTTATGAATGTCAGAGACCATTTTGATGTTGCTCAGCCTGGAGCCGCAGCCTAGTCGGTAATTAAAATGTTCCTTAGGGACAAACTTGCCTTTGCAGCAACTGGGCCCTGTGTTCCAGAAGATGAGATGAGCTTTGTGGAAGACGTGTCTGTTGGTCATCATGGGCAGCATGATGGTCACTAAGGTGGCCCAGACCCAATTTTCAATGGTTCACAATCTTACAACCCAGTGTGAACATTGAATTCCCCAATCCTTGGTAAACAAGCCTCTCCCACTTTCTTCCCTGTGCCCCACCGAGATGTGTACCCATTTCTCCCTCCCCTCCCACCTATATTGTTTCCTCTGGCTTCACATTTCACGTCTCATAGAATAATAGAATCATAGAAGTTAGGTGCAGGAGTAGGCCATTCGGCCCTTCGAGCCTGCACCGCCATTCAATATGATCATCCAACTCAGTATCCTGCACCTGCCTTATCTCCATACTCCCTGATCCGTTTAGCCACAAGGGCCACATCTAACTCCCTCTTAAATATAGCCAATGAACTGGCCTCAACTACCTTCTGTGGCAGAGAATTCCACAGACTCACCACTCTCTGTGTGAAAAAAGATCTTCTCATCTCGGTCCTAAAGGAATTCCCCCTTATCCTTAAACTGTGACCCCTTGTATTGGAGTTCCCCAACATCGGGAACAATCTTCCTGCGTCTAGCCTGTCCAACCCCTTAAGAATTTTGTAAGCCTCTATAAGATCCCCCCTCAATCTCCTAAATTCCAGCGAGTACAAGCCGAGTCTATCCAGTCTTTCTTCATATGGAAGTCCTGCCATCCCAGGAATCAGTCCGGTGAACCTTCTCAGATTAGGAGACCCAAACTGTACGCAATATTCCAGGTGTGGCCTCACCAAGACCCTGTACAACTGCAGTAGAACCTCCCTGTTCTTGTACTCAAATCCTTTTGCTATGAATGCCAACATACCATTCGCTTTCTTCACTGCCTGCTGCACCTGCATGCCTACTTTCAATGACTGGTGTACCGTGACACCCAGGTCTCATTGCATTTCCCTTTTTCCTAATCGGCCACCATTCAGATAATAATCTACTCTCCTTTTTTTGCTGCCAAAGTGGATAACCTCACATTTATCCACATTATACTGCATCTGCCATGCATTTGCCCACTCACCCAGCCTATCCAAGTTACCTTGCAGCCTCCTAGCATCCTCCTCACAGCTAACACTGCTCCCCAGCTTCGTGTCATCCGCAAACTTGGAGATGTTGCATTCAATTCCCTCATCCAGATCATTAATATATATTGTAAATAGCTGGGGTCTCAGCACTGAGCCTTGTGGTACCCCACTAGTCACTGCCTGCCATTCTGAAAATGACCCGTTTACTCCTACTCTTTGCTTCCTGTCTGCCAGCCAGTTCTCTATCCACATCAATACTGAACCCCCAATGCCATGTGCTTTAAGTTTGTATGCTAATCTCTTATGTGGGACCTTGTCGAAAGCCTTCTGGAAGTCCAGATATAACACATCCACAGGTTCTCCCTTATCCACTCTACTAGTTACATCCTCAAAAAAATCTATAAGATTCGTCAGACATGATTTACCTTTCATAAATCCATGCTGACTTTGTCCAATGATTTCACCGCTTTCCAAATATGCTGCTATCCCATCTTTAATAACTGACTCTAGCATTTTCCCCATTACCGATGTTAGACTAATTTGGTCTGTAATTCCCCGTTTTCTCTCTCCCTCCCTTTTTAAAAAGTGGGGTTACATTAGCTACCCACCAATTCTCAGGAACTACTCCAGAATCTAAAGAGTTTTGAAAAATTATCACTAATGCATCCACTATTTCTGGGGCTACTTCCTTAAGTACTCTGGGATGCAGCCTATCTGGCCCTGGGGATTTATCAACCTTTAATCCATTCAATTTACCTAACACCACTTCCCGGCTAACCTGGATTTCACTCAGTTCCTCCATCTCATTTGACCCCCGGTCCCCTGCTATTTCTGGCAGATTATTTATGTCTTCCTTTGTGAAGACAGAACCAAAGTAGTTATTCAATTGGTCTGCCATGTCCTTGTTCCCCATGATCAATTCACCAGTTTCTGACTGCAAGGGACCTACATTTGTTTTAACTAACCTTTTTCTCTTCACATATCTATAAAAACTTTTGCAGTCCGTTTTTATGTTCCGTGCCAGTTTTCTTTCATAATCTATTTTCCCTTTCCTAATTAAGCACTTTGTCCTCCTCTGCTGGGCTCTGAATTTCTCCCAGTCCTCTGGTAGTCTGCTTTTTCTGGCTAATTGGTATGCTTCATCTTTAGTTTTGATACTATCCCTGATTTCCCTTGTTATCCATGGATGCACCACCTTCCCTGATTTATTCTTTTGCCAAACTGGGATGAACAATTGTTGTAGTTCATCCATGCAGTCTTTAAATGCCTTCCATTGCATATCCACCGTCAACCCTTTAAGAATCACTTGCCAGTCTATCTTGGCCAATTCACGTCTCATACCCTCAAAGTTACCTTTCTTTAAGTTCAGAACCCTTGTTTCTGAATTAACAATGTCACTCTCCATCCTAATGAATAACTCAACCATATTATGGTCACTCTTCCCCAAGGGGCCATGCACAACAAGACTGTTAACTAACCCTTCCTCATTACTCAGTACCCAGTCTAGAATAGCCTGCTCTCTCATTGGTTCCTCTATATGTTGGTTTAGAAAACTATCCCGCATACATTCCAAGATATCCTCTTCCTCAGCACCCCTACCAATTTGATTCACCCAATCTATATGTAGATTGAAGTCATCCATTATAACTGTTTTACCTTGTTGCACGCATTTCTAATTTCATGTTTGATGCCATTCCCAACTCCACTAGTACTGTTAGGTGGCCTGTACACAACGCCCACTAGCATTTTCTGCCCCTTAGTGTTTCGCAGCTCTACCCATATCGATTCCACATCCTCCAAGCTAATGTCCTTCCTTTCTATTGTGTTAATCTCCTCTCTAACCAGCAACGCTACTCCACCTCCTTTTCCTTTCTGTCTATCCCTCCTGAATATTGAATATCCCTGGATGTTCAGCTCCCAGCCTTGGTCACCCTGGAGCCATGTCTCCGTGATCCCAACTATATCATCTTCAATAATAACTATCTGCACATTCAACTCATCCACCTTATTACGAATGCTCCTTGCATTGAGACACAAAGCCTTCAGGCTTGTTTTTACAACGCTCTTAGCCCTTATACAATTATGTTGAAAAGTGGCCCTTTTTGATTTTTGCCCTGGATTTTTCTGCCTGCCTCTTTTACTTTTCACCTTGCTACCTATTGCTTCTACCCTCACTTTACATCCCTCTGTCTCTCTGCTCATGCTCCCATCCCCCTGCCACATTAGTTTAAATCCTCATTGACAGCACTAGCAAACACTCCCCCAAGGACATTGGTTCCCTTCAAGCCCAGGTGCAGACCGTCCTCTTTGTACTGGTCCCACCTCCCCCAGAACTGATTCCAATGCCCAAGAAATTTGAATCCCTCCCCCTTGCACCATTTTTCAAGCCACGTATTCATCTGCAATATCCTCCTGTTTCTACTCTGACTAGTATGTGGCACCGGTAGGAGTCCAGAGATTATTACCTTTGAGGTCCTACTTTTAAGTTTATCTCCTAGCTCCCTAACTTCGCCTTGTAGGACCTCATCCCGTTTTTTACCTATGTCGTTGGTGCCAATGTGCACCATGACAGCTGGCTGTTCACCCTCCCCCTCCAGAATGTTCTGCAGCCGTTCAGTGACATCCCTGACCCTCGCACCAGGGAGGCAACATACCATCCTGGAGTCTCGTTTGCGGACGCAGAAACGCCTATCTATTCCCCTTACTATTGAATCCCCTATTACTATAGCCCTTCCACTCTTCTTTCTCCAATCCTGTGCCGCAGAGCCACCAATGGTGCCATGAACCTGGCTGCTGCTGCCTTCCGCTGATGAGCCATCTCCCCCAACAGTATCCAAAATGGTATATCTGTTTAGGAGGGAGATGACCGCAGGGGACTCCTGCACCACCTGCCTACTGCTACGCTGGCTAATGGCCACCCGTTCCCTTTCTGGCCGCTTAACCCGCGGTGTGACCAACTCACTGAACGTGCTATTCACGAGCTTCTCAGCATCGTGGATGCTCCAGTATGAATCCAACCGCAGCTCCAATCGTTCAATGCGGTCTGTCAGGAGCTGCAGCTGGGCACACTTCCTGCAAACGTAGTCACCAGGGACGCCGACAATATCCCTGATCTCCCACATGTTGCAGGATGAGCAAACCATGGGGCCGATCTCAAATGACATGGCTTGCCCCCAAATTAAATCAACTCACACTATAAAATTCGTAATCCTTTAAACTAACCTTTACTAAAAAGCACTGTACCCTTTAGCTCACAGAACCCTTTAGCTCACTGTACCTTTAGCTCACTTTACCTTTAACTCACTTTACCTTTAATGCAAACCAGGGGTTGCACCCAATCAGCTGTTTCCACCAGAACACTTGTGTGGAACGTTACAGATTTGGGTTCCTCCTCCTCTTGCTCCAACGTCTCCTGGGCCTCTGTTAAAACAAAGCCCCTCGCTCGTTTTTTAAACTCACCTCTTATATCTTTACCTCATACTTTCAACTTCCCACCTGTATCCACCTATCACTTGCTAGACTTTGTCAGTCAGTCTGAAGAAGGGTCCTTGCCCAAAACGTCACCCTTGAGATGCTGCCTGACCCGCTGAGTTACTCCAGCACTCTTTGTTTTAAAAAATGTAAAATAATGTATTTTTCTTCCAACAGTCATCTTTCTCAGTATAGTATGACTTGTCAAAATCTGAGTTGTAGCATAAAGGCTGCTATTCTCAGAGTTACACATGGAGCAGAAATAAAGGCAGGAACTGCTGGAAAATCTCTGCTGGTCAGACAGCATCTGTGGAAGGAGAAGCATCAACGTTTTAGGTTAGAGCAGAAGGGGATAGGTTTGTGTGCAGCACTGAGAACACCATGCAATGGTCTGATTTCATTTGCCAAATGTCTCTGTTTGCTCCCTTTCTCCACCTGCTCATAATTGAAACCTCTGATTTGTGTTCCCATCTATGTCTGTGCAATTAAAACCTTCCACTGCTCTGCAATACAAGATTTATTGAGGTAACGAGGGGGAGCATTCCTTGCCAAGCTGGCGATGGATCTTGTCCCCAGGCCGCTGAGACAACACTTACATCATAGCAAACACATATCAAACCGTTAGCATTGACAACATTAACTCTGCAAAGAAGTCAACAACAACTCGAGTGTCTTCATCAGTTTTTGGTTTTCTCATTCCAAATATCAGTCGGAAATCCTAAGGAATGATTGCTAATAAACCTTTAGCAAATTAGCGCTGAAGTAATTGCATTCTCTGGGAGAGAAGTTAGCTAATTAATCCCAGTAGCCATATCCTTGCTGAAACCAGAAGTCTTAAACCACATGTAATAAAATGGAACAGCAGAGGTGGCTTTATTACCAAAGAAAGTGCTGGAGAAACTCAGCAGGTCAGGCAGCATCTGTGGAGAACATGGATAGGTGACGTTTCACAGAGTGCTGGAGTAACTCAGCGGGTCAGGCATCATCTCTGGAGAACATGGATAGGTTTCGGGTCAGAACCCTTCTCCAGAGTAATTGTTGGGGGGACGGGACTGGAAACAAGAAAAGAATCAGGGCTGGCAACAGATGACCTCAGCCAGGGAGGTTCCCTGATAGGCTGCATGTTGGCCAGGTATGGTGGGATCACAAGAGGGTACCCCATTGCGAACTTTGGAACTGGATAACCAACTACTAGTGGAGATAGGGAGGAAGGGGGAGGGAGGTGTTGGTAGAAGTTTCCTAAAATTAGAGAATTCAACGTTCATACTGTTGGGGTGTAAGCTACCCAAGCAAAATGATGAATGATGATGAATAAGTTTATTGTCCAAGTATTCACATACAAGGAATTTGCCTTGGTGCTCCGCCCACAAGTGACAACATGACATACAGTGACAGTTACGAATGACACATAAAACACCAAACATTAATAATAAAACACCATAAAATACCAGAGCAAAAGGAGGCTACAGAGTTTTGGCTGTTGAGTAGAGCTACTACTCGTGGAAAAAAAGCTGTTTTCATGTCTGGCTGTGGCAGCTTTGACAGTCCGGAGTCGCCTTCCAGAGGGAAGTGATTCAGAGTTTGTGGCCAAGGTGAGAGGGGTAAGTGATTATCTTGCCCACTCGCTTCCTGGTCCTTGCAGTGTACAGTTCATCAATGGAGGGAAGGTTGCAGTCAATAACCTTCTCTGCTGATCGGACGATTCGCTGCAGCCTCCGGGTGTCGTGCTTGGTGGCTGAGCCAAACCAGACCAAGATGGAGAAGGTGAGGACAGAGTCTACGTATGGCCGTGTAGAATTGGACCATCATTGCCTGTGGCAGATTGTGCTTCCTCAGCTGCCGCAGGAAGTACATCCTCTGTTGTGCCTTTTTGACTGTGGAGTCGATGGTAGCCCCCCATTTAAGGTCCTTGGAGATGATGGTTCCCAGGAACTTAAAAGACTCCACAGATGTGACTGTGGTGTTGTTGATGGTGAGTGAGGGGAGGGGGATCTCTCTTAAAGTCTACAATCAATTCCACTGTCTTAAGAGCATTGAACTCTAGGTTGTTGCTACGGCACCAGGACACCAGCTGTGACACTTCCTGTCTGTAGGCAGATTCCTCCCCATCCTGGATCAGTCCAATCAGGGTTGTGTCGTCTGTAAACTTGAGAACCTTGACAGAGGAGTCTGTGGAGGTGCAGTCATTGGTGTAGAGAGAGTAGAGGAGAGGAGAGAGTACGCAGCCTTGCGGTGCTCCTATGCTGAGGGTTTGCGGGTCCGAGATGTGCTTTCCCAGCCTCACATGCTGCTTCCTGTCTGTCAACTCAGAAAGTTTGGAGTGTAGTAGCTCTAGCACAATGGTGTTGAATGCAGAGCTAAAATCAACAAACAAAATCCTGGCATAGGTCCCCTGGCAGTCTAGGTGCTGGAGGATGAAGTGCAGGCCCAGGTTGACTGCATCATCCACAGATCTATTGGCCCGATATGCAAACTGCAGAGGGTCCAGCAGGGGGTTTGTGATATTTTTCAGCTTTGCCAGCACAAGCCTTTCAAGGGTCTTCATGACTACAGAGATCAGTGCGACAAGCCTGTAGTCATTAAGACCAGTAATCCTTGCCATTTTGGGTACAGGGACAATAGTGGAGAAAATATGTGGTGGTGTTCCTCCAATTGGCGTGTGGTACTCTGGCAATGGAGGAGGCCCAGGACTGAAAGGTCATGACAGCAGGATGAACATTGAATTCTCTAATTGTAGATAACTTCTACATACACTCTCCAAGTTGCTGACCAGAGCACTGAAAGGCCACAGCTGTTAACCAAAGGAGTTTGATCCTCTTTGTGAATACATCGATGTTTAGTGCAAGCCTTTCATGTTTTGGTATTGGTTTTATGGTTGTCACTTGTGCCGAAGACATCCAAATCTTTGTTTACCTGTTACCCATTCAAATCCCATTGTTTGTGCGTGAGTACAAGCAGGCCACACACAGGTACAACAAGCAGTGCAAGAGAAAAATACCAGAGTGTGGAATATAATGTTACAGCGTTATAGTGTTACAGTTACAGCTTCAAAGTGTAGATTAGAAAATGCAAGAGCTGCAATGAGGTAGGTTGGGAGATCGGGACAACACCTTGGCTTATGAGAGGACATTCAGTGGTCTGATGACAATGAGGAGTGAGACGGGCGGCACGGTGGCGCAGCGGGTAGTGCTGCTGCCTCACAGCGCCAGAGACTCGGGTTCCATCCTGACTACGGGTGCTGTCTGTACAGAGTTTGCACCTTCTCCCTGTGACCTCGTGGGTTTTCTCCGGGTGCTCTGGTCTCCTCCCACACTCCAAAGACGTATAGATTACTTCACCCCATAAATATGTTACATTTCATCATGTGCTGTCCCACAGCAAGAGTGAATATTGTTCTCAGTGGGTTGGAGAAAGAAGGTATTTTTAAACCAATAATTTGCTCATTAATCATGTCTGATGCAGCATTTTCCGTGCAGGAATCTCATTTGGAAAGAGAGACTGATAAACAAGGCTGCATTGAATCATGTCTACAGAGCAGCGAGTGCACATTTCACCACCTTATGGTGACTATTTTAACACAGGCTATAGTCATTAAGATTAAGATCATTTAGTTACTTTCAATACAAGATTAGGATTAGTTCCCATTTGTCTACATTTGACCCATTTCCTTCAGAATCTCTTCTGGGACTGTACTTGCTGGAGTTTAGAAGAATGAGGGGGGACCTCATTGAAACATACAGAATAGTGAAAGGCTTGGATAGAGTGAATGTGGAGAGGATGTTTCTACCAGAAGGAGAATCTAGGACTAGAGGTCATAGCCTCAGAATTCAAAGATGTTCTTTAGGAAGGAGATGAAGAGAAACTTCTTGCCACAGGTGTCAGAGGTTATGGGTGAAGGCAGGAGAATGGGGTTAGGAGGGAGAGATAGATCAGCCATGGTTGAATGGTGGAGTAGACTTGATGGACCAAATGGCCTAATTCTGCTCCTATTCCTTATGACCTTATGGATTCATGCCCACAAGTCCAGGAGAGCCTCCCACTGGTCCGATCCCATTTGTCGGCATTTGATGCATATTCTAAATCCTTCCTATCCAAATATCCGTCCTAATGACTTTTAAAAGCCGTAATTGTATCCGGATGAAAGGCGTGAGGGTGGCATGGCGGTAGAGTTGCTGCCCTACAGCCCCTTTCCTGGGAAAAAGACTGTGAGTGTCTCTACAGAGTTAATTGGCTTTGGTAAATTGTCCCTAGTGAGTGGGATAGTGCTAGCGTGCAGGGTTGCTGGTCGGCCCGGACTCGGTCCGAAGGGCCTTGTTTCCACGCTGTATCTCTAAACTAAACTAAACTACCAAGTCGTATGGAATGGTTTCTGTTTTACGATGAGCTTTAAAACTCAACACTGAATAGAAATTTGATAAGAGAGGGCAGCTTGGCTTGTGGCTGACTTTTACCTTCTGGCATTTACTGGGCAGGCCTGCAAATACCTGGAGATTTATGGAGGCTTTCATTTCATGGCATCAATCATTGCAGCCTTAAAAGGAAGCAATGTAGAAAGAGCTGCTCATAAAGGCCGCTGTCAGTCATGGAAGCTCCACGTAGTTTTAACAAGATAATTGTAGAGTCAGCAACATTACTTAGTGTACAGTAATTGAAGATTTTGTGACTATTATAATTTTTGGTTGAAGATTTGTCTCATACGAATTGGAATTACATGGGTTCTCCCTTGAGATAACACAAAATAAAAATATTTGGCTGTTATAAAGTCATAGAGTTGTACAGAACTGAAACAGGCCCTTCGGCCCAACTTGCCCATGCCAACCAAGATGCCCCATCTACACTCATCCCATCTGACTGTGTTTGGCCATATCCCTCTGAACCTATCCATAATGCCAATATTGTTACTGTCCCTGCCTCAACTACCTCCTCTAGCAGCTCGTTCCGTATACCCACCACCCTCTGTGTGAAAAAGTTGCCCCTCAGATTCCTATTACATCTCTCACCTCTTACCTTAAACCTATATCCTCTGTTTTGATGCCCCACAGATACATAGACAATAGGTGTAGGAGGAGGCCATTTGGCCCTTCGAGCCATTCAATATGATCATGGCTGATCATCCAGAATCAGTGCCCTGTTCCTGCCTTCTCCCCATTTCCCTTGATTCCGTTAGCCCTAAGAGCGATATCCAACTCTTGAATACTCAGGGTAAATGGTCTGTACATTTGATTCCCTTACTCTGGGTAAGAGTCTGTGTATTTACTGTTGTTCTTCTTTGTGTTAAACTCATTTGTCCTAGGACAATGGAGGTTATGCTTGGAATACCGAGCTGGTCATCAGCTCTGCTGTTGGATAATTGAAAGCACATACTCACCCAGGGACTATTGACCATATCACAACTACACATTCATAAATTGCTACATCAGCTCATTTTGTTCTTAACAGATTGAGAATGCAGATTTAGAAATAAGTGTCAAGTCTGCACATTTAGTAAATTGATGCTTAATTATTTTCTCAAATTACTGGAGTAACTCAGCACATCAGTCAGTACATGCGGAGAACATGATAGGCAACGTTTCGTGTCTTCTTCTGATGAAGGGTCTCGCCCCGAAACGTCACCTCTCCATGATCTCCACAGATGTTGCCTGACCCGCTGAGTTACTCCAGCACTCTGTGAAATGTCACCTATCCATGTTCACCAGAGATGCTGCCTGACCCGCTGAGTTACTCCAGCACTCTGTGAAATGTCACCTATCCATGTTCACCAGAGATCCTGCCTGACCCGCTGAGTTACTCCAGCACTCTGGGTTTTTTTTGTAAACCAACATCTTTGGTTCTTTGTGTCAGTCTTTATTATTTCCTGTTCTTTTGAAGAGGCTGATGAGAAGGACAACAGACAAACCCATGCATGGAGAAATGAGAAGCAGCCAGCATGTTTAGACAAAGAGCATCACAGACCGTGGACCACTGCAGTCTGTTTAATAGCTATGGCGTTCCAGCTTTGCTGAGCGGAGCCTAACTCAATATGAGCTCATGGTGTGTGGAGTTTGCTCGTTATTAGTCCCCATGGATTTTGTCAGGGCTACATTGAGGATGCAGGTTTATAAGGGAAAAAAAGTTTCCAATCTGCACATTTATTCAATTGAAGCGGGACCAAGAGGTAAGTAAAGAAAAAGATGGATGGAGATTAATTTTGGGAAATGTAAAGGTTCGGCTGCCGTGGGAATTCCCGGAGTGCTGGAGCAAGTTGCATTTGTCAGGAGAAGGCTGCTGGAGGGTTTGATTTTCTGCCAATTCAGCTGTGAGGTTGTGGCAGAATCAGCAAACTATTCATAGCAATGATGTGTCTCCTTTCTTATAGCATCGCCATGGCAACGAAAGAAAATGTGACATCGCAACGAGGAGTGCTGAAGGCAATACAAAGCAAAGTCAACACCTTGGCCAGTATCCTTTTTAAAAGCACTCTCACAGAAACATGGCAGGCCATTCAGCCCATCGTGCCAGCATGGCTGATCATCCAAAATCAATATCCCGTTCCTGCTTTCTCCCCTAATTCCTTGATTTACCCCAAGTCCTAAAGACAACACAATCAATCAGTTTTATTCGTCACTTGCACATAAAGTGCAAGTGAAATGAATTTGCCAGCAGCGGTACAATAAAAAAAGAACACACTGAAACACAATAAAAATGTAAACATCCACCACAGCATTCACCACTGTGGTGGAAGGCACAAAATGTGGCCAGTCCTCCTCCATTTCCCCCGTGGTCGGGACCTCACCCCTCCGCAGCCGCCGCTGCAGGCCTCCAGATGTACAGACAAGGTAAAGTCCAGGTAAGCCCTGAATCGGTCCTCCCCAGCGGAGACCGCAGCTTCAGGCTGGTGTAGGCCGCAGGCCGGCGGTCAGAGCTCCCCTCCAGGGATCCCCGGCGAGGGACCCCGCTCAGGATGGTAGGTCCACGACACGCCCGCGGTAGAAGTAGGCCACGGGCCAGCTTCAGAGCCTCTTCTCCCCCCGGGTCCCCAACGAGGGATCCCAGGCCCAGGACGCCGCGCCGGTTGGAGCTCCGCAGACCACGGCTTCAGGCTGCCGCGGGCCAGCGAACGGAGCGCTCCTTTCAGGCGACCCCGGCGAGGGCTCGCCCACTCCGCGCTGCGCCCGCCACTGAAGCCCCGGGCGCGTCTCCGGGAAAGGCCGCACCGATTCCCAATGTTAGGCCACGGGGGAGGCGACATGGGAAAAGTTGCCTCTCAGTGGAGGAGGCGACCGAAGCGGTTTCCCCCTTACCCCCCCCACACCACCCCCCACACCACCCCCCACACCACCCCCCACACATGACACACAGAGAAACATTAAAAACACCAAAAAAAAGGAGAAAAAACTAACACCCTGCTGGCAGGGCAGCCGTCTCACAGCTCCCCCACCGACCTTCTAATTCTAAATCTAATTCTCTCTTGAAAACATCCAGTGAATTGGCCTCCACTGCCTTCTGTGGCAGAGAATTCCACAGATTCACAACTCTAGAAAGTGAACAAGGAAGGTGTTCCTTGTAGTGTTGAGGCAGGTTAGTGGACGTAAGTCACAGCCGGGTGAAGTAACTGCACTCACTGGCTTGGTGCAGAGTGTCTGGGGTTAGTGAGGTGTCTGGGGTTAGTGAGGTGTCTGGGGTTAGTGAGGGGTCTGGGGTTAGTGAGGTGTCTGGGGTTAGTGAGTGGGGGTCTGGGGTTAGTGAGGTGTCTGGGGTTAGTGAGGTGTCTGGGGTTAGTGAGGTGTCTGGGGTTAGTGAGGTGTCTGGGGTTAGTGAGGTGTCTGGGGTTATTGAGGGGGTGTCTGGGATTAGTGAGGGGGGGTCTGGGGTTAGTGAGGTACCTGAGGTTAGTGAGGTATCTGGGGTTAGTGAGGGGGGGTCTGGGGTTAGTGAGGTACCTGGGTTGAGGTGTCTGGGGTTAGTGAGGTGTTGAGTTAGTGAGGTGTCGGGTTTAGTGAGGGGGGGTCTGGGGTTAGTGAGGGGGTCGGGTTAGTGAGGTGTCTGGGGTTAGTGAGGTGTCTGGGGTTAGTGAGGGTGTCGGGTTAGTGAGGGGGTCTGGTGAGTGAGGTGTCTGGGGTTAGTGAGGGTGTCGGGTTAGTGAGGGGGTCTGAGGTGAGTGAGGTGTCTGGGGTTAGTGAGGGGGTCGGGTTAGTGAGGGGGTCTGGGGTGAGTGGATCCTTGGCATGAAACCAAAGCAGATGTTTTAAACTTCAGGAGATTGCTTTGCCTGACACTGTAGCGATGCATCATGTTTAAAACACCTGCTTTGGTTTCAAGCCAACGCTCCACGAAGTCACAGCTTTCATTACACAGTGTTTGTGTTACTTTAGCAAAGTGAAAAGGTATAAAACCAATCAGAGCCGGCACCGATCACCAAGCAAAGGTGCGGTGAGTCTGGGTTAAAACGTGGTCATAGAGTTTAGGAGCAGTGAGAGAGGTTGATGCAGAACTCTGGTCAGAGAGAGGAGGGAACTTCCTCAAAGTAGACATACCTCGAGGAGATGTCACAGTGGAGCACAAGATGTGTAGGAAGGAAGTGCAGTTGATGGTTTACACCAAAGATAGACACAAAATGCTGGAGTAACTCAGCGGGACAGTCAGCATCTCTGGAGAGAAGGAATGGGTGATGTTTTGGGTCGAGACCCTTCTTGAGACTGGGAGTCAGGGGAGAGGGAACTCGAGGTATGAAAAGAGACAGAACAAAAGAGACAGAGCCGGAGCCGTAATTATTTTCTGATAGTGTCGTGATGGCGATTGTAGATTGCTTGCGGATTGTTGGTGAATTGTCAGTGAAGATGGTCGGGGGGGGGGGGGGGGGGGCAGTTGTGTGCGGGAGGCAGTTTGTGCACCAATTGTTTAACAACCTGCAATAGGTACAAACCCACCTCACCATGACCAGTTGAATGTGTCTCCCCCACTGAGTGCGGACAGCAGTGTATTGCTTTCTCCAAAGCCCCTGCTGTGATGAAGCAGTGAGGCATCTTCATCACCAGAACACTGCAAATCTCATTCTCATGCTGAGAAAGTATTTCAGAAACAAACAAATGTAGACAAACCCCTGAAAAATATTTCCAGGAGCTATTCACAATTTAATAATAACATCTTACACCTGGTGCATCTTAAAATAAAAATGCACTCACATATTGAACTAACTTCCAGTTTTACTCTGTTCAATTTGAGGCAAGGTGGTCTGTCTTTGAGAAAATTGAAATGGCTCTCCTTAAAGGCCTGTCCTACCAGCATCCGACTCCATGCGGTGAGCGCGACCAAACCGGCAGCGGGGGCCGCGCGGAGGTCAGGTGATCCCCTGTACGTTCCCACCAGCATGCGCCTGCATGCGAAGAGCGCGATCAAACCGGCAGCGGGGGCCGCGCGGAGGTGGGGTGAGTGGCGCAACGCGGCGGGAAGTGAGGCGAACTTGGAGCAAAGTCTGAAAGGTACGTTCGCCAGGACAGAGAGGGACACATAGAGAGGGTCACGGAGGCACACACAGAGAGGGTCACAGAGGCACACACAGAGGGGGTCACGGAGGCACCTACAGAGAGGGTCACGGAGCCACACACAGAGAGGGTCACGGAGCCACACACATGAGAGGGGCACAGAGCCACACACAGGGAGGGCCATGGAGCCACACACAGAGAGGGTCACGGAGGCACCTACAGAGAGGGTCACGGGGACACACAGAGAGGGTCACGGAGGCACGACGTCGAGGCGGTGTGTAATGCGTCGAGGCGACTGTGAGCCGACAAGCCGTTGCCGCGCGGAATTTTTGACCATGGTCAGTTTTTCGGAGCCCCGCGCGATGTCGGGACGAGCTCCACACAATTCCGCACGGCTCCGGCGATCGAAGTGGGACCCGGACCAGCCGGCGACGAAACAACAACGAAGAGCGGACGGCTCAAGCGACCGCGTTAGGTCGCGCTCATCGCATGGAGTTGCACGCTGCTGGGACAGGCCCTTAAGAGGGTAATCCAATTTCTGAAATGTTCTCAACTTTTCACTCTGTCTCACTAGCAAACTCAGGCAAGACCAATCCACTTGTTGGAATCACTATAGTTTAGTTTAGAGATACAGCACAAAAACAGGCCCTTTGGCCCACCTGGTCCGCACCGACCAGTGATCCCCGCAACACATTAGCACCATCCTACACACACTAGGGACAATTTGTACATTTATACCAAGCCAATTAACCTACAGACTTGCACATCTTTGGAGAGTGGTGGGAGGAAACCGTAGATCTCTGAGAAAACCCACGCCGGCCACAGGGAGAACGTGCAAACTCCATATAGACAGCACCCGTAGTCGGGATGGAACCCAGGTTAGGGTTATGGCGCGGTGAGGCAGCAACTCTTCTGCTGCGCCACCGTGCCACCCCTGATAGGATAAAGGGAGGAGCTATGAGATGGTGAGGCCAGGATTACTGTGGGGGGACCTGATGGTTGGCAAGATGCCAGGCGGTTTGCCCGATCGGGATGTCACTGCACTTGTCGGCAGGTTGTTGCAGATAGCGCCATTGTCACGTGGTGAGAGGGTTCAACTGTGAGATTGGAATAGAAAGGTCACAATGGTCTCCCGGTTGCCAAACACGTTATTTCTTTTCCCCATTCCCCACTCGAACCTTTCTGTCCTGTGCCTGAATGTCAGCGTGAGGCAGCGGCAAATTGGCGGAATCAACAATGTAGATTCACTTGGCAGTTGCAGCCAGTGGTTCTGAATTATTGATTTTAATTCAAGTAACCCTTGGTCCTTCTCTTCTTGTCTTCCCATGCCTCGTCATTGTACTAGTCATCATGTTGAGTTTCTTGTTGCACTCGATATCCCTAGAGCACAGTAACCAATGGCTGTTTTTTTATTATCGATACTTTTATGGCTCTTACTTCTTTGTTTATATATCTCTACATGTCTTACACCGTCTATATTCTGATTTCGCATGGACTGCGTCGGTAGATGGGGTTTCAACCGGACCGTTACTACGCCTTTTTTCCAAGTGCTGCCTTGTCGCTGAGAAGTTCTCTGCTTTTTTGTGTTATTTTGGATCAAACAGGCATGAGTTACCTTCACAATGGTCAATGTTGCCTGGCAATTGCCCTTGCAAATCGATCTAGAGGCAGAGCAGGTGTATGGGTAATAGAAGTGGGAGGCCTACACAGTCGAGAACCCATGGATTCAGATTGTAGATGCGGCATTTGGACAGACATCAGAAATGCTCTTCATCAGTAAGCGATTAATGGATGGAGTTCTTAAATGGTGAAGGCCAAGTCCGTATGGAACTGGTAATAAAATTATCTGAAGCAGGTATACAAGGTATTATGGCGACGAGTAAGAATATGAGAATAGGGATAGAGAGGTTTTGATGGGCTGAATGCTGCCCGTTTATGATCTAGTGATTCTCATAAGATTTAATTAAAAATCAGTTTCTTCTTTGTGGGGTCTGTGGCTAATACGATCCTAGAAATGATTGTTGGACGCCTGACTGATTTCATCTTGGAGTCAATAAAGTTTTACAGTTTTTTTATGTACACACTGACAATAAACTGAAATGAATGAACCGTCGAATAGTTCTGAACGACTATAAAGTATTCATTAATGAAGCGTGGTACAGGATGAATGTGGGGGCCCAAGACCGTCAGGAAAAGTGTGGGGCCCCCAGACATGTGGTACATTGAGAGAATGTGTGGGGCCCAAGACTGTGGTACATGAGAGACTGTGGTATTTTTGGGGCCCCAGACATGTGGTAATGAGAGAACGTCGTGGGGTCCACCAGACATGGGTAAATGAGAGATTGGTGTGGGGCCAGAATGTGGTAATTGAGAGAATGTGGGGGACCCGGAATGTGGTTCATGGAGAGAAAGTGTGGGGCCCCCAGACCTGTGGTAATTAGAGGAATGTGTGGGGCCCAGACATGTGGTAATGAGGAGAATGTTGTGGGCCCAGAATGGTGGGTATCATGAAGAGAAGTAGTGGGGGCGCCGACAGACATGTTGGTACATTGAGAGAATGTGGTGGGTCCACGACATGTGGTATAGATGAGACGACCGTGTGGGGCCCAAGACATGTGGTTACGGGGAGAGAAATGTGTGGGGCCAAGACCGTCCAAGAAAACGTTGTGGGGCCCCAGATGTGGTACATGAGAGAATGTGTGGGGCCAGAATGTGACATGAGAGAATGTGTGGGTGCCAAGAATGTTGGTACATGAGAGAATGTGTGGGGCCACGAATGTGGAAACATGACGAGATGTGTGGCGGCACACGACATGTGTAATGAGAGATGTGTGGGGCCCAGACAAATGTGGTAATGAGAGAATGTTTGGGGCCCCAGCACATGTGGTACATGAGAGAATGTGTGGGAGGCCAGAATGTGTCAAGGAAGTACACTCAGAAAAGGATGAGAGGGGAAAGGGCATTACTTAAAAACTACTCTTCCATGTCAGCAGCTTATTTTAATACATTGGAAATTAATTTTTGTTTCTTTAAAATGTTCAGATGATTTTCCTGCCATCAACAGCTTGGTTAAGGTTAAAATTTGCAGGAAAGCAGGGCTTACATTAATTTTGGGAGGTGTTATTGGCTTTGACTATTTTATTGCTTCTGTATGTTTCACTGTGTTTATTCTACCAAGATGCTTCTGCAGCTATAAGGCAGTGGGACAGGGACAATGGACTCCCACTGTATACATGGTGACGGATGAAGGACCTTGATTGATCAGCGAATGTTTTCAAGCAACATTTCCTGGGCCCAGAGAGTGCAAAAGTTTATGATCAAATCTCTGATTTTGTATAATTGCATATGGTTGGACATTACCAATTGTTCAGACAGCACGCCTGTGTCTGAAGAGTGTTTCAAAGAGTGGTTGAAAGGGGTCTGGTTTGCTACCTTGTCCAACTCAGGCTCAGGTAGTACATAATGTTCATTTAACATATAGAGTCACATTTAGTATAACCTATTGCTCAATGTGTCTTTATGATAATACATGTATGTTTCAAGCGCGTGTAATCCAAAAATGGTCCCAATGACAAATGGGTGGTGCAATATGTTGTTGTTGCTGGGTACCTGTGGAGAGACAGTCAGTCTATGTCCATTTTCGTTCACTCTCTGGCCTTCGCTTGGCGGGAGATACGAGCGAGTAAATTGTTGTCCCAAAGTTTGATCTGAATCGAGATTATTGCTCGAGGGCCAGGTCCATAAACTACCCAGTGTTTGAGGCCCAGGGGACCTTAGCTCCAGAAATTGACCCAGTGTTATCCGGGACCGGTCCAGAAGCTGACCAGTGTTTGAGGCACTGGGGACCCAGCGTCCAGAAGCTGAACCAGTGTTTGAGCCCAGGGACCAGGTAGAAGTGACCCAGTGATGATCAGGACCAGGCTCCAGATTAGAATTGACCAGTGGTTACTAGGGACAGGCTCCAGAAGTGAAGTGTTTGGGCCTGGGACCCGGTCCAGAAGCTGACAGGTGTTTGGAGGCTGGGACCAGGCACCTAGAATGCTGATCATCTCATGCACAATCGACAAAGTTTGGAGAGAGAGAAAGGGAGTTATTTTTCCAAATAATGTTATATTCAAATGTAACTTGTGACGTTTTGCAGCATGTTAAAACCAACGTGAGTTGCATCAGAGTGATGTGGTGTTTTTTGGTCATCATTTATTGAGTTTCGAGGGTTTTGAGACAGAAGCATAATGGAGTCACCGGGCCCTGCTCAAACCAGGTCACTCTTTAGACTTTTTAGACTTGCAGGGGAAAAACAACAGGCAAAGCTTCTATTATTGAGGGGAGAAACCCAACCACTTTTGGTTATCTTCACAAGGACTAAGATCATGTTGAATAGATGGAAAATTGATTTTTATTTTTATTCTTAGACATTTCCCAAGGATTTGTGTTTGTCTTGGCCAAGTTTTGAAGGATTCAGGTGATTCATTTCACAAACTGAATGCTGCCGGACTTGCGAGTGTGTAACCATAGTTGTCGGGCGTTGAGAGAGAGAGAGAGAGAGAGATTCTGTGTAAAGATGGTTAATTATGGACGTGATTTCACGCATACACGTTCCATATCGCGGAAACTGAATATTCTAGTTGTTCAGAAAGAAATTCACTTTTTGTAGTGAACATGTTTTTGAACATGGCTAGTATCTATTTCCCCTGACGGTCCTTTTTGGATTAATTGATACCGATGTCAATTGCTATGTTCAAATTAACATTCTTTATTTATTTAAACTTGATTTGTTTTTGTTTACACTTTGTGAGTTCATACTTAAAGTGTCATTTATGCCTTTCAATAGATATAAGCTAGTATATGGTTTTTTAAAATCTTTTAAAACCGTCAGCTTGCACGCACTCTGCTTCATAATGCTTGATGGATATTTTGTTTCATGTATGATTTTCTTCTTGTAAAAAGAATTTCTGTTCGCTTTGCAAATGACTTTGTCTGCTTGTACCTGGGAGTTTGGATGTATGTCATTTGTTAATAAATTGAATTTCTAAAGTGTTGGTTTGGTGTTTTATATCTTCCTATTCGGTAGTCAGGTGTGTGGTGGTCTTTGTGCAGTACTGATTGCAATAAATAATGTTACACAATTTTGTTTTGTGATAAGCTGTATCAAGATTTCACATTGTCATTTCCATGGGATCTTTATCATGTTCATGTGTTAGGAGTTGATTAATGATCGGGCCTTCGGCTTCCAGTTACTCGCCATTCATCATGACTGTTCTATCTCTTTACCGCCATTTTGCTTCTCATAACTGGTACAGTTAATAAGACTTGATTGGTATGCCTTCTGTGGAAGTATGATGATGATAAAAATAATATTCGAAATCATATATAACTCGTAAGACAATGAAGCTGACGCCAGATTGTGGAAGTGTTAAAGGCCTTTCTGATCATAAAAATACTCTGTGGCCACTCCATGCTAACGGGGCTCTATGCTACCAGTCCACTGCCAACGTGTTTTGGGTTCCCCTTGAAAATCCAATGTCATCTGTCTCAGTTTCCTCCTTACAGGAAGGATGTGGGGCGCTTTGGAGAGTGTAGAGCGGTTCAAGCTGATGTGGATTAGAGCGTTAGAACAGGGAGAGGGTGCAGAGCGGTTCACCAGAATGATGGGTAGGGAGGTTGATAGCTTTGGATTGTTCTGTTTGAACATTGGAGGTTGAGGGGAGATGACTTGAGATAGTTATTATGAATAGGCGAGGACAGATAGGGTAGACAGTTCAGCTTATGCAGGGACATAGGGTGCATTGATTTTTCTACACTCTTGTTGTCACGGCCTTTCTAGGAATTAAATGAGGAAGTCCTTTTTTGAACGAGAGTTCTGCACCATTCTTCATGCTTCCTCCAATGATGCTTTGTGCTCTCCAGCTAGCTTTAATCTCTCGTTTTACACTTTGTTCTTACATTCTATGTCTCCTCTTTGATCTCAGTCTGAGGAAGGGTTTGAGCTTGAAACACTCAATTCCTTCTTAGAGATGTTGCAGCCATGCGTTACTTTGATGTTTCGTGTTTACTTGAAGACAAGGAAGCGTGTTCCAGTGACTTTACTTAGGAAGTTAGCAAAAGGTTTATAAAGGGTTTTTTTGAAAAAAGCACCATAGCTCTACACGGTGGTTAATGAAGGAAGAAAACTAAAATTATTCATAGGATGCATAACCTTTAACTTGAGGTGGGAGAGATTTAAAAACGAATTATTTTTGAGCCATAGATTTATGAAGCAACCCTGAGGTATTATAATTATGCTGTGGACTATCCGAGTCAGCACATTTGGTGTTTGTGCACTATGGAGTGATGCATAGAACGGCTTCCTGTTCAAACTAAAGTTGTGCATTGATTTTCCGAGAAGTCGAAGTTCTCGCTTAACGGCTAAGCAGGCGAGACCACCAGAGTGGGTCGGCGAATGTAGACATGTGGTGTGTTGATATCTGTTCAGTGCGACTTCATGATAAGCATGGAAAACAGCATCCGGATTGAGTCGGTGCGACCACTGACCATTACTTGTACTATCTACACACCTTGGGACAATTTACAGAAGCCAATTATTCTACCAACTGCACGTCTTTGCAGTAGTGGGGAGGAAACCGGGGAGGCGGAGAACAACCGCAAAGTCACGGGGGGGAACGTACAAACTCGTAGACAGCTCCGTAGGTAGAAATGCTTCGGGTCTCTGGCGTGTGGGCAGATGCTTACCGTGCGACGTGCACGCTGTCAGTATTTAAGTGGAGGGACCAGGGACACAGCAGGGGGGCCTCTGGGTGGTGGGTGAATTGGGCGGAGTTGGTGGCGGTGTCTGGGGGAGAGTGCATAATTGTTAAGAACTGTCACAAGAGTTGGCTTCCATTCTTAGTGCGTTCCTTTGAAACTGTCTCAGTTTGTGGATGGATTGCTGGATGTAATTGACAAACGTCACTTCTGGTGGCAGAACAGCCCTCATAGTCGCCTTACTGTTACCAAGTACAGTAAGAAAATTCCATTTCCATCTCCAACCTGTCCATGCTTTCCCGGCTATCACACCACCTTCCCAAGTGGCAACATGTTCCTCCATCATGTCACATCCGCCTGTTTTTCCACTTCTCCTTATGATAATTACCACCCTACTTCTAAATGTAGTTGGTTACTTTACATCCTAACAATGTAGTCTTTATTATATAAGCTCATCTTCTACCAACCATTATATTTCCCACTTGACATGTGTCGAATGTATGGCAGGGCGAGTACCATGATTTAGTCGTGTGTTGTACGTAACTCACTAAATTACTGTTGTACAGATTCTGTGAGTATGTGTGATTTATAATGTGTCAGAAGTGGCAAATGAGAAGAGCTTTTGGACTTTCGGAACAGGTGGCACTGTACTAAGGGGGCAGAGCAACTTCCTCCAGTGTGCATGGGTAGTGTGGCCGTTTGATCGGTGTGTTCGGTCTTCTGGAGTTGATAAAATTGGTCTTTCTTTTGATTTTTTGTATGCGAAACATGGTGGAACCGTGGATTGGGTTCCGGGGGGTACCATGGTAACGGACACCCCAGGGACAATCGCGGGCGCCATTGTGTAACTCGGTAGCTGATAAAAGGTATGAGCATGCGTGCGGGCCCCACTGGGCGTGTGGGCGTCGGTGAGTTGTATCACTATCCACTGCCAGGTTTATTGCCCTTACCGATAATGAAAGGCTTCTTGGATAGAGTGGATGTGGAAGGCTGTTGTGGATGGTGGAGAGTAAGGACAGATGGTCAAGCCTCAGATTAAGGGTGTATTTAGAAAGGAGGTGAGGAGAATTCTATAATCTGAGGGAGTTAATCTTTGGAATCATTGGCACATAAGGGTGTGCAGGAAGTGTGGATTCTTTAAAGCAGAGATCGACAAATTCTTGAATAGAAGGGTATCGCAGAGGATAGATGGGTGGGATGAGGCTGAGATCAAGCGCCATTAGAATGACAGGAGGACTCGATGTGTTTTTCAGAATGAGGCTAATCTACTCTATAACGTGAAACTTGTTATTGCCAATCTCGTTCCGCCCCCCCCCACCCCCCAAAACTCATCTGTGAAGAAGTGGATCCGCCGACCGAACTGTATTGTCGTTCTCAAGATTGGGATGCCTGCCACACTGTGATCTCCAGCACTTTTCTTTTTTTGGATTCCAGGTTCTGGGTTGTGTGTCTCGAAGCTCAAGCAGGTGTTTTTGAGATTTCAATTGGGGTTTAAGCAACGAAACCACCTGACGAAAACAACGGCAGACAAATGTAGATCGTCAACATGTCAGTGATCTAATCCTTAACTGGAGGGGAAAATTTGTTACAGAGGATGGCAAGAATAGTGATCAATAGTGACGAGGAGGTTGGTTAAGGCAGGGGACTATCAACTATAAAAGACCTTTCTGGAAGGTTACATTTAGGATAGGACAGGTTTAGAGGGAGATGGGCCAAAGCTGAGAGGTGGGGGGTTAGTGTAGATGGGGCATGTTGGTTATTGGTTGGTGTGGGAATAAAGTGGGGTGAAAGGGGCTACTGTTTTCCGTGCTGTGTGAGTTACTATGAAAATTCTCCTTGATCTTTTTAACGTGCGGGGGAGTATGGACTGTTTTTGCAACTTTATATTCATATAATCTGTAGGTTTTCTTGGAATTAGAAAGTTTAATGTCGATGATATAGTTTAGGTGGTATCCTCTTCTCTAGATAAGGGGCCTGTTAATTTACTCATGTTCCAAAGAAGGTGTGGAGAATGAGAGGAGAGTGGTGGTTTGAGGGCAGGTGATGTACACGCGGTTGTGTAGTCCCACATGTGACTCGTGGAGGGACATGGTGTGTTTTGGCTTTTTCCCAGGGGAGCCAACCTGTGTATCAGTGAGATTACTAGAGTTGGCGGTCTTTCAGATATCCCTGTTCAGACAATATCATGCTATCAAGAGAGCAAGTGAGGTACTCAAACAGGGTATTGGTGGTAATGAGGTCGGTTGTGTTGAATGGTTCTGGTGATGAAATTCGGCTTGTCGTAAGGTGTCAGCTCGATGCGTTGTGACTCTCACGCTTTTTGTTTACTAAGCGTGGAGCAATTAAGCTCTCATCAGATAGACGGTTCCGTCCGAAACGTAGTATTCTATTTTTTTTCATGTTCCCACGGATGCTGCCTGACCGCTGAGTCTCAGATTGTGAAGTCAACTTATGTTTTCACAGATGTGCTCTGAGTAGAGTTCAAGAATTGTGTCTCTTCTTTGTTAAACCTAGGCTCGCGGCGTTCAAGTTTAAAGGACGACAGAAGGGGTTTGGTCCTGTCATGGGTGCTGTCTTTCCGGATGTTTGAGATTCGATGACTGGCGGGTTTTCTTGAGAATTTTCGGTTTCTCCACACTCCCAACGATGTTCAGGTTGTGTAGTGTTTACTTGGTTGGTATAAATGTAAACTTTCTCTGGGTATGGGTTGGGTCTGTTAATGTGTGGGGGTCGTTGGTCGGTTGGGATAGGTTGGGCGATGGTTGTTGCTGGTGTATTCTAAACTAAATCAAAAACTAATTGAAAACCGTGGAGTAACTCAGGGGACAGGCAACATTTTTGGAGAGAAGGAATAGGTGACGTTTCAGGTCGAGACCCTTCTTCAGACTGATGTCAGGGGAGAGGGAGATAAACTACAAGCCTCTTCTACATTTTTCTATTGGAAAAACCTTTCGATAAAAATGAAAACCAGTTCAAGTTGGGCCTGCCCCCTGTTAGCTGAGTGTCACATTCACCAGTTATTACCATGATACACAGGCTTGCTTTACTGGGAGCGGCTGGCACTTTATCCATTGAACATCAGTGGCTGAGGGGTGAGGATACAGATTTATTAAATCATAAGAGTTGCAGAGATGGTGATTTGTCCAGTCATCTTCGCAGCGAAGGGAGGAGCACATATTTTGCAAGATTTTAAAGGAGAAAAGGGCATTTTTTCAGACAGTGGGTGGTCGGAGTGTATAGAATGAGCTGCCAGGGAAGCTGTAGATGCGGTGTACAAGGATCAGTGAGATGAACCTCCTCACCTCTCCCTGTACCAAGGCCCTCAACTCCTGGTAATATCTAGATTTTGATGGTGTGTATCTTAGATGAGGTTAGCATGGTTTCTGTGACCGCGTGGTTTTCTCCGGGTGTCCAGTTTCCTCCACATTCAACTGAGTGCAGGTTTTGTAGGTTAATTATTTAGTAATTGCCCCCTAGTGTGTAGGGAGTGGATGAGAATAGAAGTAGTGATCAATGGTCGGTGTGAACTCGATAGGCCGAAGGGCCTGTTTCCATGCTGTAACTTTCAATCAATTGATCGATTCAATAGAGTATCTGTGGAGAACTGGATAGGTGACGTTTCACAGAGTGCTGGAGTAACTCAGCGGGTCAGGCAGCATCTGTGGAGAACATGGATAGGTGACGTTTCACAGAGTGCTGGAGTAACTCAGCGGGTCAGGCAGCATCTGTGGAGAACACGGATGGGTGACGTTTTGGGTCAGGACCCTTCTAAACCAGCAATTGTAAATGTGTGGTATGGTGGCGCAGCGGTAGAGGGCCAGAGACGCGGGCTCCATCCTGACTACGGGTGCTGTCTGTACGGAGTTTGTACGTTCTCCCTGTGACCTGCGTGGGTTTTCTCCGGGCGCTCCGGTTTCCTCCCACACTCCAAAGACGTGCAGGTTTGCAGGCTAATTGGCTTCAATAAAAATTGTAAATTGCCCCCAGTGTGTGTAGGAGAGTGTGCGGGGATCGCTGGTCGGTACGGACACAGTGGGCCAGAGGGTCCTGTTTCCGAGCTGTATCACTAAACTGAACTAAACGGTTCAACCTAAGACATCTAGTAGTTGTAGACAGTGAAATGACAAGCTGGTATAGTGTCCTTATGCGGACTTTAATGAGGAAGCCTTTGGTGATAGATTATCACCGTATTCCCTGGGTTTTATCCACTAACTCCTACATTTATGTAATGCTTGCAATGAAGTCATGAATTCTACGTCGTTCATCACTCTGCAAGCTGGCTAAATGCCACGTGCGATCTTCTGCCCTGGCGCCAGGGAATTGTCTGGCAAGCTGGCGGAGGGGGGAGCACAGCGGGGAGACAGTGATGGAGACACAGTGGGAGACACGGACCTTCCGTCAGTGAACGGTCTTTCCATGTTGTGTTGTGCTGCTGCAAGTAAGAATGTCGTTGTTCTAATTGGGATACACGACAATACAACTCTCTGGACTTTCTTGCCGATTCATTAATCGTGTCACCATTAGAACAAAAATACACTCTACATCTCACGCTGCCTCGGCAAGGCCAGCAGCACATACACACACCTCCAGATTCAGGGGCAGTTTCTTCCCGGCTGTTATCAGGCAGCTGAACCGCCCAATCACATCCAGAGAGCTGTCCTGAACTACTATCTACCTCCTTGGTGACCCTCAGACTAACCTTGATCAGACTTTGCTGGCTTTACCGTGCACTAAACGTTATTCCCTTATCCTGTATCTCTACACTGTGGACGGCTTGTTTGTAATCACGTATTGTCTTTCCGCTGACTGGCCAGCGCGCAACAAAAGCTTCTCACTGTAGCTCGATACATGGGACAATAAACTCCACTCAACACTATTCATGGGCAACACGTTCTTATCGGTGCAAAGATACTGTGCGGTTGTGTACCAGTGAAAATATAATGTGACGTATAATAAATATATTTGATACCGGGTGTTAAAATCTCTAGTTCTGCAATATATGATACAGATTCAGATCCAATTTCAGGAACTGCAGATGCTGGTTTCCAAAATAGACACAAAGTGCTGGAAGAACCCAGCAGGTTAGGCAGCATCTGTGGAGGGAAACAGGCAGTTGATGTTTTGGTTCGGGACCCTTCTTCAGACCGAGTGTAGTTGAGGGGAGCAAGCTAGAAGAGAGGAGAAGTGGAGGGGGCTGGCAAGTGTAGGAGGATACAGGTGAGGGAGCTTGTCATTGGCAGATGGTTATACAAAGGCAAGAAACAAGGATAGTAGAGGTATGAAAAGTGAAGCCGGAGGAAAGGATGTGGGTGTCAGTGGACGGGACCGCGTGGGTTTCCTCCAGGTGCTCCAGTTTCCTCGCACGTCCCAAAGACATGCAGGCTTGTAGGTTAATAGGCTTCTGTAAGTTGCCCCTTAGAGTGATGAGGAAGTGGTATAACGTAGAACATGTGAACAAGTAATTGCGGGCCGGCATGGACTCCGTGGGCCGAAGGGCCTGTTTCCCTGCGATATCTTTCAATCAATTTTATCAATTAATCCACAAATCACTGAGGCCCCTCGGAATTCAGTTAAAATATTTTTAGATTAGTTTATTTCAGTTTAATTTAATTTAGAGATACAGAGTGGAAACAGGCCCAGTGGCCCACTGAGTCCGCACCGACCAGCGATCCCTGCGTGTTAACACTATCCTACACACACTAGGGACGATTTACATTTAAACTAAGCCAATTAACCGACAAACCTGCACGTCTTTGGAGGAAACCGGAGCGCCCGGAGAAAACCCACGCAGGTCACGGGGAGAACGTACAAACTCCATACAGACAGCGCCCGTAGTCAGGATGGAGCCCGGGTCCCTGGTGCTGGGAGGCAGCAGCTCTACCCGCTGCGTCACCGTGCCCACCCTGGTTTGACTTCCCCCAAATGCAAGACCTCACACTTACGTTCTCAACTCTGTTCTTGCCGACTGTGAGTTGAGATAAAACCGCTGCAGCCTGGTGCGGATGAGGGGCGACTGGACGAGATGTTGGGGGGGGGGGGCCTCCGTGGAGAGAGATGCACAAAACCATTGCAGGCCAGCGAGGTTTTATCAATTATAACGCATGTAAAATGAAAATGCTGCAATAGCCTGCAGGTTTCTCCAGGGTGGATGTCAGGATGCACGAGGTTCCTGACTCTCCTAGTGTAGTTTATTGTCCCGTGTACCGAGGTACAGTGAAAAGCCTTTGTAGCGTGCTGACCAGTCAGCGGAAAGACAACACATGATTACAATGGCGACTGATGACATCAGACAGGGAGGTCCAGACCGCATACTAATTCCTGCTCAATAACCTGAATAATGTTTACCTTAGTTTACTGTCCCATGTACTGAGATACAAACATAGAGAATAGGTGCAGGAGTAGGCCATTCAGCCCCTCAATCCAGCACCGCCATTCAATATGATCATGGCTGATCATCTAAAATCAGTACCCGATCCTGCTTTCTCCCCATATCCCTTGATTCCATTAGCCCCAAGAGCTAAATCGAACTCTCTCAGGTGCAGTGAGAAGCTTTTGTTGCGTGCTATCCAGTCAGCGGAAAGACAACACATGATTACGATCGAGCCGCCCACACCAAACACTCCTTAATGAGTGTGCAACTGTCTGAGATGGAAACAGATGTTGAAGGGAAAAGTTGTTTATTAACTTAATCAGAATAATAAATAAGCTAAAGAATATGACAGGTTCATGGGAAAGACCTGCCCTGGTTTGATTCCCCAAAATGCATCAGCTCACACTTACCAACATGGCTCGAAGGGCCGAATGGCCTACTCCTGTACCTATTGTCTATGTATCTATGTAAACTCCATTAGCCATTCCTCAGCCACTTGCCCAGTTGATCTCTTCTCCTCGGACCTTAAAGCGGAATAGGATTAGCTATGAAGGAATAGGATTTGGACTAGAAGCAACGATTACGGGCCAAATGCAGGCAAATGGGACATAGAAACGTAGAAATATAGGTGCAGGAGTAGGCCATTCGGCCCTTCGAGCCAGCACCACCATTCAATGTGAGCGTGGCCGATCATCTAAAATGAGTACCCCGTTCCTGCTTTCTCCCCATATCCCTTGATTCCGTTAGCCCTAAGAGCTAAACCTAAATCTCTCTTGAAAACATCCAGTGAATTGGCCTCCACTGCCTTCCGTGGCAGAGAATTCCAGATTCACAACTCTGGCTGAAAATTTCTTTCCTCATCTCAGTCCTAAATGGCCGACCCCTTATTCTTGAACTGTGGCCCCTGGTTCTGGACTCCCCTAGCATCAGGAACATTTTTCCTGCATCTAGCCTGTCCAATCCTTTAAGAATTTTATATGTTTCTATAAGATCCCCTCTCATCCTTCTAAGTTCCCGTGAATACACCCCAGTTGACCCATTCTTTCATCATATGTCAGTTCCGCCATCCTGGGGATTAACCTGGTGAACCTACGCTGCACTCCCTCAATGGCAATAATGTCCTTCCTCAAATTAGGAGACCAAAATTGTACACAATACTCCAGGTGCGGTCTCACCAGGGCCCTGTACAACTGCAGTGGGACCTCCTTGCTCCTAAACTCAAACTCTCAAGCTAGCCCAGTGTGCCAACTTTAGTTTACTTTAGCACGGAAACAGGCCCTTCGGCCCAGACAGTCCATGCCAACCAGCGATCCTCACACAGTAACGCTATCCTACACACTAGGGACAATTTACATTTACTGAAGCCAATTAACCTACAAACTTGTACATCTTTGGAGAGTGGGAACCCAAACAGTCACGGGAAGAACAGTCTCGGTACAGACAGCACCCGTAGTCAGGATTGAACATGATTAGATAGAACATGAACATAAATTGAGATTAGTATACAAACTTAAAGTACACAGTATTGGGGGTTCAGTATTGATGTGGATAGAGAACTGGCTGGCAGACAGGAAGCAAAGAGTAAGAGTAAACGGGTCCTTTTCAGAATGGCAGGCAGTGACTAGTGGGGTACCGCAAGGCTCAGTGCTGGGACCCCAGCTATTTAAAATATATATTAATGACTTGGACGTGGGAATTGAATGCAACATCTCCAAGTTTGCGGATGACACTAAGCTGGGGGGCAGTGTTAGGTGTGAGGAGGATGCTAGGAGGCAGCCAGGTGACTTGGATAGGCTGGGTGAGTGGGCAAATGCATGGCAGATGTAGTATAATGTGGATAAATGTGAGGTTATCCACTTTGGTGGCAAAAACAGGAGGGTAGACTATTATCTGAGTGGTGCCCGATTAGGAAAAGGGGAGATGCAACGAGACCTGGGTGTCATGGTACACCAGTCATTGAAAAAGAAAGTAGGCATTGCAGGTGCAGCAGGCAGTGAAAAAAATGAAAAGTTAGGATTCATAGCAAAAGGATTTGAGTATAGGTGCAGGAAGGTTCTACTGCAGTTGTACAGAGTTTTGGTTGAGACCACACCTGGAGTATTGCGTACAGTTTTGGTCTCCAAATCTGAGGAAAGACATTTTGTCATAGAGGGGGTACAGAGAGGTTCACCAGTCTGATTTCCTGGGATGTCAGGACTTTCATATGAGGGATAGAGGATAGACTCGGCTTGTACTCAATGGAATTTAGAAGATTGAGGGGGGATCTTATAAGAAACTTACAAAATTCTTAAGCGGTTGGAACAGGCTAGATGAGGAAGATTGTTCCCGATGTTGGGGAAGTCCCAGAACAAGGGGTCACAGTTTTAAGGATAAGGGGGAATTCCTTTAGGGACGAGATGAGGAAAACATTTTTCACACAGAGAGTGGTGAGTCTCTGGAATTCTCTGCCACAGAAAGTAGTTGAGGCCAGTTCATTGGCCATATTTAAGAGTGAGTTAGATGTGGCCCTTGTGGCTAAAGGGATCAGGGGATATGGAGAGAAGGCAGGTACAGGATACTGAGTTGGATGATCAGCCATGATCATATTGAATGGCGGTGCAGGCTCGAAGGGCCGAATGGCCTCCTCCTGCACCTATTTTCTATGTTTCTACGGGTCTCTGGCGCTGTGAGGCAGCAACTCTACCGCTGCGCCACCGTGCCACACACGGACTGGGTGAGTTGAAGGGGCTGCTTCTGTGCCCTATGGCTCTCTCTTAAATAAGGTTTTGGTCCGTAAGAAATATTTGTCAATGTTATTCTTCAATACTCACCGTCCGCTCGTGGTTAATAAGCTGCCAAGATCTGTTAGCGCTCTCCTTTGTAGAGACGAGAGGCAATGAAGTGTGCATTCATGTAATGGTCGTGTATCAAAGGGTCAGAGTGAACGATACCATCCTGCTACTCCTGGGGTCATTATTGATGGCCACGGCACAAGTACGATTCAATATTGGACCATCTATCACTGTCTGTCCACACAACTGTCCCAACACCATCAGCCCAGGTGGGGTGTGGAGCACAGCAACCTTCAAAGATGCAAAGTCCATCCTACACACCACACTCGGCCCAAAGCAGTCAATGGCTGGTTGAATAGTGGGCGGCCTGGATAGAGTGGATGTGGAGAGGATGTTTCCACTAGTCGGAGAGTCTAGGACCAGAGGCCACAGCCTCAGAATTAAAGGGCGTTCCTTTAGGAAAGAGATGAGGAGGAATTTCTTTAATCAGAGGGCGGTGAATCTGTTGGATTCTTTGCCACAGTCGGCTGTGGAGGCCAAGTCAGTGGATACATTTAAGGCAGAGACAGATAGATTCTTGATCAGTGCGGGTGTCAGGGGTTATGGGCAGAAGGCAGGAGAATGGGGTTAGGAGGGAGAGATAGATCAGTCATGATGGGCCGAATGGCTTAACTCTGCTGCTATTGCATAAACATGAATGGAAAGCGTTGGTATTCCTGCAAGAATCATAAATAGTCATAGAGAGATACAGAGCGGAAACAGGCCCTTCAGCCCAACTTGCCCACAACCCAACATACTCCATTTACACTAGTCCCACCTGCCTGCGTTTGGCCCAAATCCCTCTACACCTGTCCATGTACCTGTCCAAATGTTTGCTGCCTAATACCTGACCACAAGTGGCTGATATAATGCCCTAAACCTTCAGAGTGCCTGCCAGCATCTCTGTAGTTATGACATAAAAGTATGTTCTTGTGATCAGGTTAGCAACCTTTGCTGGCTGTGGTTCACCCTTGCAAAGGCTGCAGAGGAGATTCACCTGGATGTTACCTGGGCTTGTGGGCTTGAGTTACAGGGAGAGGGTGGATAGGCTGGGACTTGTTTCTGTGGATCGTAGGGGGCTGAGTGTTGACCTTATTGAGGTGTACAAGATCATTAGGGGCACGGATAAAGTGAACGCTCACGGTCTTTTTCTCAGGGTAGAGGATTCTAAAACTCGAGGGCGCAGGCCTATGGTAAGAGGGGGGATTTAAGATGGACATCAGGGGCATCTTTTAAGGTTGAGGATAGTCTGTATCTGGAATGTGCTGCCAGAGGATGTTATGGAAGAGGATACAATGATGACTTTTAAAGGACAGTTGGACAGATGTATGGATAGGAAGGGTTTAGAGGGATATGGGCCAAATGAAGGCAAATGGGCCTCTCCCAGTATGCCAACGGTGGGCATGGACCAGGTGGGCTGAAGGGCCTGTTTCTGTGCTGAACAGCTGTGTAACAGACTCTAACTTCACTGTCAGATAAGGTAGTTATTGTGTAGGAAGGAACTGCACACTACTACGAAGATAGACACAAAAAGCCGGTGAAAGCTCCAGTAAACTGGAGTTATTGTTCTGATCTCAGTACGATACTCAGACAGTTGAATCCTCCTTTGTTTCAGAACTCCAAGAGTTGCAGCAATAATGTTTGATCAGTGCTTTAGAAGGTTGACATTTTATTAGCATATTGGTGGGTTATATCAGCAAAGGGTTTACATTTATTTATGTTAATGTTAGTCCATTTTATTTCACAAAGAGCATCCATGCACATCACAGTTTATTTCATCCCATGCTCATTTATACAAAATAATCCAATATACAACAGTTCTTTTTTAGCTATCAACAAAATAGTCGGCGGGTGAAGTGTGAGATAAAGGGGTTCATGCTTAAAGGGGAGTCCTGTGTGTCTCAGTCACACGAGCGTTTGTTATCCAGCCTTGCAGAACAGAACTCTCGCAATAGTTTGTGGACAATAATTCTGGAGGAACTCAGCGGGTGAGGCAGCATCTATGGAGCGAGGGAATAGGTGACGTTTCGGGTCGAGACCCTTCTTCCAAAGTGACGTCACCTATTCCTTCACCCCATAGATGCTGCCTCACCCGCTGAGTTTCTCCAGCATTTTTATCTACCTTTAATTTTTCCAGCATCTGCAGTTCCTTCTTAAACATCTCTCAATGGTTCAATGATTCGCTCCTGTCCATGTTCTGGAATAAAGCAATAAAAAGATGACCTGGTGGAACCAACACAGGTCACACCTTCCCTCCACAGCAGCCGACTGCAGGCATCTCAGCCTGATCTGACTTGTGGACTGTAGATGGTGTCGCTGCTGACAGCAGCCAGGTTATGTAATGTGGACAAATAACCCAATCTATACAAAGAGCCGGAACAAGTGGCGTTGGTTCCATCTACGAGATCTATTGATTGTGCAGCTGCTGTCAGGTAGCTGTGATGCACGACCTGTGTGTCGCAGATAAACAGGGTGTTGGGAGGGCCAGGGAACGCTTGTTTATCGTTTATCTTCAACAGCTAAGGTTCAGCAAGCTTCAAAATGAATCAAATTCAGCCCTGTCGAGGGCCTGTGAATTATCACCTTGGTTCTGAGCTTTCAGCGAATAGCAACAATCTCCTCTCGGGCAGAGCAGCTTGTTCCAGCCTTGTGGCATTACAGCCTGGCAGAATAACACAGAATGGGTTCATCACCGATCACCTCATACAGCTGTTCACCTTTCTCCCACAGCTCCTCAACCTATAGCTGAAACAACAGGTCCTGTTCAATGGTGCTGGGGACTATCACTGACTGGTGATGAGTTGCTCAGGTCTGGGCTTTGCAGAGAACCAGAGACTGAGAGATGGTGACTGCAGGAGGCAGCACAACAGCCCACATCTTCCCACAGGCAATGGACAGATTCTTGATCAGTCCGGGTGGAGAAGGCAGGAGAACGGGGTTGAAAGGGAAAGATAGATCAGCCATGATTGAATGGTGGAGTAGACTTGATGGGCCGAATGGCCTAATTCTGCTCCTAGAACCTATGAAGAGAGGCAGCAGTGGAGAGTCACTGAGGACTCTCATATCAAGAGGATCACTCTCTGTCCGATTGTGGATGAACGGAACATGGTTATGAATGTTTGTGGATCTGTGAGCTCCTGGTTGGCTGATGCCCTCTTTGCCCTTCAGTCTAGTTTACTGTCCCGTGTACCGAGGTACAGTGAAAAGCTTCTGCTGCGCGCTGACCAGTCCGGGGAAAGACATGAGCCAATCGAGCCATTCACTGTGTACAGACACGTGATAAAGGGAATAAGTGCAAGGTAAAGCCAGCAAAGTCCGATCAAGGATAGTGCGAGGGTCACCAATGAGGCAGATAGTGGTTCAGGACCGCTCTCTGGTTGTGGTAGGATGGTTCAGTTGCCTGATAACAGCCGGGAAGAAACTGCCCCTGAATCTGGAGGTGAGCGTTTTCACACTTCTGTACCTCTTGCCCGATGGGGGAGGGGAGAAGAGGGAGTGATCTTATTGATTATTACATAATCAATCTGAATATGGAAGTGTGTGTTTCCCATAGGGTAGTGGTGGTTAGACCATTGTGATCACTAGGAGAATAAATCTAATGGAAACTTCAATGTTCTAGACAGGGCTAAGGGACTGGATATAGATTGTCCCCCTGTCTGGGACGGCACAGAACAGGGGACAACTCCATCAAGGGCAGGAGGTTTAGGACGGAGATGAGGGGTAATTTGTGAGGGTGGTCAGGTATGGGATTCACGGCCACAGGACCCGTGGGGGAGGGCAAGGCCAGGTATATAGTTCACATGAGGGGGACATCACCTGAACATCGGAGAGCTAGAGAGACAAAGATACAGAGAGAGACAGAGACAGGGTGAGATAGAGAGACTGAGAGAGGCAGAGACAGGGTGAGATAGAGAGACTGGGAGAGGCGGACACAGGGGGTGGCCAGGGAGAGACAGAGACATGGGAGACAGTGGGAGACAGAGATGGAGGAGTGCGGGGGAGATAGGGAAACACAGACAGACCCGAAACGTCACCCATTCCTTTTCTCCAGAGATGCTGTCTGACCCAGTGAGTTACTCCAGCATTTTGTGTCTATCTTCAGAGAGACAGACAGGGAAGTTGAAAGAGAGAGAGATAGAGACAAAATAGAGAGAGAAAGGCATCATACTGAGAGACGATGAGATGATTGTATTGGATGGCACTGGGCTCTAGGGCTAAATGGCCAATTCATAGTTTCTCCATTTTTACAGAGAGGAGGACCATGCTTTAGGCAAGAGCATCCATGCTGGAACAAGGAACGTTTCAGCGAAGGCCAACAGTCTAGACTCTGATCCACATGTGGAGCGGTCTCATAAGGAATAGGAGTAGAATTAGGCCATTCGGCCCATCAAGTCTACTCCGCCATTCAATCATGGCTGATCTATCTGTCCCCATTCTCCTGCCTTCTCCCCGTAACACCTGACACCCGCACTGATCAAGAAGAAGGCTCTCTAGATGTGGTTCAGATCCAGGTGGGGCTCAAAGCAATGAGACCCTGCAAATGATCAGCTCACTAACACGTGGTCCCTGAGCCGGATTAGACGGTGACTATTTGTTAGCAATTATTTACAAATGCAGGACCTGGGTCTCCAGCATCCTGGGACTTCATGTGGACTTTATAAATTAATTTGAGGAAATGGGTGGGGCTGTTAGTGGATCATTTAGTGAAAGTGAAAACGTGGAATAAACAAACATTACACTGAGGGAAACAATAACTTTCAAATGTAATAAATAGCTAAGGATACTGAGTGCTGGAGTAACTCAGCGGGCCAGGCAGCATCTGTGGAGAACATGGATAAGAGATGTTTCATGTCAGGAGAAGGCAAGAGAATGGTGTTGATAAGAAAAGATAGATCAGCGATGATTGAATGGTAAAGTAGACTTGATGGGCCGAATGGCCTATTCCAGTTCTGATCACTTATGGACCCTTCTTCAGACAGTGTGTCGATCAGCATCAGCAGTTCTTGGTTTGTACACAATAAATAGCTAGTTTGGCTATTATAATTTTAAATTAATTCAAACATATACCTGGGAATGACAGCAGGGTGTTGGTGGGTGAACGAGAAGCCAAGGTTTGATTGGGTTTACATGAACGGCCCCACTGAGCACTGACAGCATTGTGGCATTGGCTTCCCGCACCCTGCCCTCAACCAGCAAGCAATACCCTGCCCCACCAAACTGGCCTGGATAGTGTGGATGTGGAGAGGATGTTTCTACTAGTGGGAGAGTCTAGGACCAGTGGTCACAGCCTCAGACTAAAAGGACGTTCCCTTAGAAAGGAGATGAGGAGGAATTTCTTTAGTCAGAGGACGGTGAATCTGTGGAATTCATTGCCACAGACGGCTGTCAATTGATATTTTTAAGGTGGAGATAGATAGATTCTTGATTAGTACGGGTGTCGGGAGTTATGGGGAGAAGGCAGGAGAATGGGGTTAGGAGGGAGAGATAGATCAGCCATGATTGAATGGTGGGGGAGACGATGGGCTGAGTGGCCTCTAGAACCTATACGGCCAACGGCCAATACCACCAGCGCCAACAACGTGATGTCAGTCTCACCGTGTGGCACACAAGCCTTGTGCACGAGTGGTCTGTATGGGGATGTAGAAAGGAGAGGTCAGGGTTGTAGCTGACGCGCTCGAGAGCCCAGAGTAAGTCAGGCAATCGCACTTCTAGCTGCTGACCATTCGGTGGAATGGATGAGGACATCAGCTCACAATCTGCATCAGTTGCCAATGAGTGGTCACCCCTCATCCAGCAGTGGTCATCTGGTGTGTGTTTGGAGACCCGCACTGCAGCGAGAGGCAGCACCACCCTCCCTCACTCTCTCCCTCCCCCACTCCCCTCTCCCTCCCCCCCACTCCCTCCCCTACGCTCCCTCCCTCTCTCCCTCCCTCTCCCTCCCTCTCTCCCTCCTCTCGCCCTCCCTCTCTCCCTCCCTCTCTCCCTCCCTCTCCCTCCTCCTCCTCCCCCACTCCCTCCTCTCTCCCTCCCTCTCTCCCTCCCTCTCTCCCTCCCCCACTCCTCCCTCCCTCCCTCTCTCCCTCCCCCATCCCTCTCGCCCTCACTCACCCCCCCCCCACTGCTTCACACAGGGGGATGGGAACATCACTTGTACTAATGAGGACAGGGCAATTTCATTGCACCGACTTGGAGACCAGTTATAATAAATTACAATAATTAAGGTCCTTCCAAACGTTGCTGCAAATAATATTTCATCAATTAAGGAAAGACACAGATTGTAAACTCCTCACTGAACACAACGTATTTGCCTGACGATGGGGTTCATGGGAATTTAGTCGGGATTTTACAACTAATGAGGATATATTTAACATTAATCACTCCCAAAGTTCTTTCCTCTCCCGGCCCCCCAACTCTTGCACCAGCCTCTGAGCAGTGTGGACTGGGCAGAAACACAGACTCCTCTGCCAGTCGTTTCTCAGCTTCCAAAAAAAATGCTTCCTTTTAAAATGACGAAGAATTATTTTTTAATCAATAAGATCCTTGAATTGCAATTTTGAATTTAATCAAAATATGAGTTTCCAGGCCAGTAATGGTCATGCAGTCAGAGATTATTTCCCCAGAACAAGCAATCATCTTGCAATAACAGAAGGAAAAGGTATGAAACACTTGGACAATGTTGTGTAGGAAGGAGCTGCAGATGCTGGAAACCGAAGGTAGACACAAGATGCTGGAGTAACTCAGCGGGTCAGGCAGCATCTCCTGACAGAAGGCATGGGTGACATCTCGGGTCAAGACCCTTCTTCAGACTGAGAGTCAGGGAGAGGGAAACGAGAGATATAGACGGTGATGCAGAGAGATAGAGAACAAATGAATGAAGGATATGCAAAAATTTAACAATGATAAAGGAAACAGGCCATTGTTAATTGCTTGCTAGGTGATAACGAGAAGCTGGTGTGACTTGGGTGGGGGAGGGATGGAGAGAGAGGGAATGCCGGGGCTACCTGTAGTGAGAGAAATCAATATTGATACCCCTGGGCTGTAAGCTGCCCAAGTGAAATATGAGATGCTGTTCCTCCAATTTGCATTTAGCCTCACTCTGACAATGGAGGAGGCCCAGGACAGAAAGGTCAGTGTGGGGGTGGGAGGGGACAGCACTTGTTCGTTTGGTGAACACAGCCACATAAACAAGGATAATACAACATCAACTATCACCAACACTACATCCACATTTATAGATATCTCATTCTGTTTAGTATCCTGTAATATGTCACTCTCCACATGCTAATAGTCACTGGTTTGTTCATCAAAAGTACAAAATGCAGCCATTTACCCAACCTCTGGTGCGTCCTGAGTAGCCAATGGTATGTTGGTTGCGTTCTCTGATTCCATTCATTCCCTTGTATCATCGACACGTTACTGCTGGCAGGTCTCAGCTGTGCGGACAGTCGCTGTCCCGTCAAAGATGTCAGTTTAGTGCAGTAACGGTCGGTGCCTTCTAACCTGCTCAGAGGTCTGTGCGTTGAGGAGCATGCAAATGTACGTCCCAGCACAGGGCACAGTGGCCTTCTCGCCCAGATATCTACCTGCAATTGGCCGGTTAGCTTTGAAATGTGTCGTCAGACGTCAACTGAAAGTCTCCAGTCCTGGTTACGCGGAACTGGATGATGCACAGTGAGCTAAAGTGGAACAACACGGTGTCCTGGTCACACCCTCCATCTTGCCTTGGAGTTGCTTAAAAAGGTGACTTCCCTTCATTCAGTCCGTCTAGGAATTCAGCCCATAATCTCCTGTGGTCTGCAGGTCATCTGCAGGTCATCTACATGCCAACTGAAAGAAATAAAAAGGACACGCAGGTAAATCAAATATATCCCAACTACGCTGTGGACAAGCCTTCATTGCAGTGACATTGGCTGTAGTATTACACAGTGGTCTGGGGCACACAGGCAGACCTCCACTACCCACAGAGACCAAGGAATTCCTGACATCTCCAGTCACTCACACAAACCTTTACTGTGGGCTTGCATGGCGGCTGGAGCTGCTCTGCCCAAGAGCGCAAGCAACTGCAGAGAGTTGTAGATGTGGCCCAGCCCCTCACACACCACACTCGACCCCACTGCGGACTTTGTCTGTGGAACTGGTGTGCTACAATGCTGAGAATTATATTCTGCACTCTGTGTCCCTGAGACTTATTCCCACCCAAGAGGTTGTGGAATTTACATTCCGATAACTGAACAAAGAGCTGACTCAGAAAGCTCGCATCAGTCGTGTGTATAACATTGTAATTACAGCACGATATGCTTCACCAGTACGGCAGACACGCTGGCGCAGCGGGTTCGATCCCGGCTACTGGCGCTGTCTGTACAGAGTTTGCACGTTCTCCCCGTGACCAGCGTGGGTTTTCTCCAAGATCTTTGGTTGCCTCCCACACTCCAAGGACGTGCAGGTTTGTAGGTTGATTGCCTTCGGTAAACTTGAAAATTGTCCCTAGTGTGTGTAGGACCAGGCTAGTGTGCGGGGGCCGCTTGTCAGTGCGGCTCCGGTCGGCCGAAGGCTCTGTTTCAGCGCTGTATCTCTAAAGTATCTGTAGATCCATTCAATGGCGGGAGGTGAGTTTGGGACCAGCAAAACAATGGAGGCGCCACCATGTATAAATGCACACAGGGAACTCGGTGTGATCACAAGTAGCATTCATTCTACATAATGGTATCAGTTGCTTCAATCTGAAATAGGATCTCGACCAGAAACATTGCCTGTCCATTCCCTCCACAGATGCTGTCTGACCTGCTGAGTTCCTCCAGCACTTGGGGCTTTGCTCAAGATCTGCATTCCTTAGTTGGTGTTGGAGGGAGTCAGGGAGGAGAGGCAGAGAGAGGAGAGACAGAGAGAGTGGTGCATGGAGGGAGTAGAGACAGAGAGGAGACAAGGACGAGCGCGGGAGACAGAAGGAGAGAGGAGAGGAACAGAGAGAGGGAGAGCCAGAGAGAGAGACAGGGGGGGGGGGGAGAGACAGGAGAGGGGAGAGACGAGGGGAGAGACAGAGAGGGGGAGGAGAGAGCCAGAGAGAGAGATAGAAGAGACAGTGAGAGACAGGGGAGAGAGAGAGAGACCATGGATGTCAGCCGAGAGGGTAGGAGACGAGAGAGAGTGGAGGGGAGAGACGAAGAGGGAGAGAGAGAGAAGAGGGTGAGGAGAGACAGAAGAGAAGAGGGGAGAGACAGAGACCAGGGAGATACCAGAGAGGTGAGAGAGAAGACAGAGAGGGGAGAGACTGAGAGAGGAGAGACCGCAAGAGAGAGGGAGAGAGAGAGGGGGAGAGACGGAGAGAGGGGAGAGAGAGACTGGGAGAGACAGAGAGAGGGGGAGAGACGGAGAGAGGCTGGGAGAGACAGAGAGGGGAGGGCCGGCAGAGAGAGGGGAGAGAGAGAGGAGACAGGGATGGGAGACAGAGGGGAGACATGGAGAGACAGGGAGAGACAAGAGGGAGAGAGAGAGAGAGAGAGGAGAGACAGGGAGAGGTGAGAGACAGAGAGAGAGAGGGTTAATGGGATGAGACCAGGGAGAGACCGAGATGGGTAGAGAGAGCGGGGAGAGAGCAGGGAGAATGGAGCGAGACAGGGGAGAGACAGAGAGAGCAGCGAGGGGAGAGACAGAGAGAGGAGACGGAGAGGATGGGAGGGGAAGACAGAGAGGAGGGGAGAGACAGAGAGGGTCGAGAGACAGCACCAGCGGGGCGGAGAGAGCAGAGACCAAGACAGAGAGGGAGGGAGAGACAGAGAGAGGGAGAGATACGAGAGACAGGAGAGACAGGGAGAGAGAAGAGACAGAGAGAGGGGAGAGAGACAGGAGAGACAGAGAGACAGAGAGGGAGACAGAGAGAGAGACAAAGAGAGGGGAGAGAGACAGGAGAGCTCACTACAGAGAGAGGGGAGAGAGGGGAGAGAAGGCGGAGACAGAAGAGAGACAGGAGAGAGAGAGACAGAGTGGGGAGGAAAGAGGAGGGGAGAGGGGACGAGACAGGAGAGACAGGAGTAGAGGGGAGAAGAGGGACAAGAGCCCGGAGAAGGAGGGGGAGAGGGTCAGAGAGAGGGAGACTGAGAGAGACGTGGGGAGGAGGAGGGAGAGACAGCGAGCGAAGCGAGAGGAGAGACGGGAGAGACAGAGGGAGAGAGCAGACGAGAAGAGAGTGAGAGAGTCAGAGAGAGGAGAGACAGAGAGAGACAGAGAGAGAGTGGAGGGACAGAGAGAGACAGGAGAGGGAGAGACAGAGGGGAGAGGACAGAGGAGACAGGAGGGGAGACAGGAGAGGGAGAGACAGACAGAGGAGATAGACAGAGGGAGGGAGAGACAGAGCGAGGCGGAGAGAGAGGGATAGACAGAGGGAGACAGAGGGAGGCAAGAGAGAGGGAGAAAGGACATGCGCTGCTTTCTGTGAAATGACAGACAAGATTATTAAAATCTCACTTTGGTCAATTAGCAAACTGGAAACATTGTGTGCATATATAGGTAGGTGTTGAATTAGTTTTGGTGCCAATCCAGGTCTCCAGGGTTGAATGTGCCGTCTCCAGCATTAGATGCCATTAGTTGAAATATAATTAAAAAGTCATCTTAAGTGGAATATGTATGAGGTTATAAAAGAGCTAATGGGACAAAGTGCTTTAACGGTCGGCAGCATTTCCTCCTGCAGATGAGATGGAAGTGGTGTTTTAAGTCCCTGGATGGAGTGTTTGACATCGGCTGTCTCCTGTGTGACTGAGTGGTGAAGATGATGGGTCTCGACAATCCCAGCGAAGTGTCGGGCACTTCTGCAGCCTGGCCAGGGCTGGCTGGTCCCCTCCCCAGTGTAACGCTGACCGCAAGGGAGGTCTGATCGAGGGGGTGAGGGGACGTGGGTAGGGGGGTTGGAGTAGGGGGTGGGTGGAGGTGGGCGGGGATGAGGGGAGGCGGGTGGGGTGGGAGGGGGGGGGGTGAGGGGAGGGGGGGTGGGGTTGACGGGAGGGGGGGGGGTGGGGGGGGGGTGGGGGGGAGGGGGTGTGAGGGAGGTAGGGGGTGGGGTGAGGGGGAGGGGGGTGAGGTTTGGGGGTGTGGGGTGAGGGGGGTGTGGGTGAGGGGTGGGAGGGGAGGGGGGAGGGGGGAGGGGTGGGGTTGGGGGGGTAGGGGGGGTGGGGGTGGGGGGGGTAGGGTGAGGGGATGGGGGTAGAGGGGGAGTTGGGGGTGGGGTGGGGGGAGGTGGTAATTTTTTTAGGGGGAGGGGGGGTGGGGAGTAGGGGATGAGGGGGTAGGGGGGTGTGAGGGGAGGGGGTTAGGGGAAGGCTGGGGGGATTTTTTCTTTTTAAACAAGTCTGAGATGTTGTGAAAGGAATTGTAAAGATTGTGAAAAGCGAGAGCATTGTTGGGAAGACAGGGAAAGTGCGCAGTGTGGGATTAATTAGAGTGCCGCTTGGAACAGCAGCAGCTGAGTCAGGAAGAGTGATGCGCTGCTCCATGGTACTGACTGACGCTATAATTCTCCAGAAAATGGGCAAAATATAAAATGCATGTGATAACTCACCGGGCATAATTAAAAACAAAAGGCATAAAACTCCATCCAAGTAAATTGGTTGTCAGTGCCAGGGATGAAGGGGAGACAGAGTGAAACGGCAGAGATCCAAGTTCCTGCAACACAGGACGGAAAGTGCTGGAAGCTCTGCACCGTGGAGCAGAGAGAGGCTGAAGAAGGGTCTTAACCTGACCCAACCCAAAACGTCGTCTGTCCACTCTCCACAGACACTCACTCCCACATATATCACTGGGGCTGCTCACAACCCAGCGCTATCAACGTGTACTTCTCTAATTCTAAGTAACCCCTGCATTCCCTGTCTCTCACCTCCCCACCCCCTCCTCCCCCACCCCCCTCCTCACCCACCCTAGTCATCCTACTAGTTCCACTGTTTGCATCCCTGTATCCCATCGCTATCATCTCTTCCCCAGCCAACAATGGACCATTGTGGGCTCCACCCTTCATTGGTCATCTGTTCCTAGCCCTGATTTGTTCTGGTCTTTTCCTAGCCACAGTTTCACCCCCCCCCCCCCCCCCCCCCCCCGTCTACTTTCAGTCTAAAGAATGGTTCCGACCCGAAATGTCACCTATCCACGTTCTCCATGATCATCTTCATGCGCTCCAAGGAATAGAGACCCAGCCTACTCAACCTCCCCCCATAACTCACACCCTCCAGTCCTGGCAACATCCTCGTAAATCTGCTCTGAACCCTTTCAAGCTTGACAACATCTTTCCTATAACACGGTGCCCAGAACTGAACACAATATTCTGATTGCGGTCTCACCAACGCCTTATACAGCTGCAACGTCACCTCCCAGAGAAGGAATGGGTGACATTTCGGGTCGAGACCCTTCTTCAGACTGATGAAGTTTCGACCTGAAATGCCACCCATTCCTTCTCTCCAGAGATGCTGCCTGACCCGCTGAGTTACTCCAGCACTTTGTGTCTGCCATCTGACACGGTGTGACTAATATTTGTCTTCAATTAGTCTCACTGAACCTGGTCATTATTATATTATAGTTATAGAGACATATAGCACGGAAACAGGCCCTTCAGCCCAACTTGCCCATGCCAAACATGAAACCCCATCTACACTAGTTCCACCTGCCCTTCTTTGGCCCAAATCCCTCTAAACATATCTATTCATGTGCCTATCCAAATGTCTTTTGAATGTTGTTATAATTCCTGCCTCAATGATCTCATCTGGCAACTCATTCCAGTCACACAATGTGTGAAAGAGTTGACACTCAGGCTCCTATTAAATCATCCTCCTTCACATAAACCCTGTGACCTCTGGATCTTGATTCCCCAACTCTACAAGATCACTCCTCAACCCCCTGCCCTCCAAGCATTAAAGTGTCAGCCTGCTCAACCTCTCCCTATCGCCCACACCCTGAGCTTCTGGCAACATCCTGGTGCTGGTAGTAAGTTGAGTATGAAGGAACTCAAAGATAGACACCAAATGCTGGATAACTCAGTGGGACAGGCAGCATCTCTGGACAGATGTCGAGACCCTTCATCAGACTAGGAGTCAGGGGAGGGGGAGACACTGAGATATGAAAGGGTCAGGTGTGAAAAGGAGACATCAAAGGGGATGCAGATCAAGGTAACTGTAGACGTGATCATAGTTATCTAGGGGAGGGTGACAAAGAGGCATACAATGTAAAATGCAATCAGGCGGACAGAGGCTGGTGGGCGGACTAGGAAGGGGCAGGGATGTCGAGAGTGGAAAGCAAGGGTTACTTGAAGTTAAGAAATCAATATTCATACTGCAGCGGTGTAAGCTGCCCAAGCGAAATATGAGGAGATGTCCCTCCAATTTGTGTTGGGCCTCACTCTGACAGTGGAGGAGGCCCAGGACAGAAAGGTCAGTGTGGGAATGGGAGGGGGAGTTAAAGTGTTTAGCAACCGGGAGGTCAGGTAGGTTTAGGCGGACCGAGTGGAGGATAGAGAGCTGATAGTTGCAGTATTTCTCACACTGATGTCTTCACGCCATTAACTGTGAAAGCCCGCGGGGGCATGAATGCTACATTTTTTATTTGCTATTGTTCAGCCAACCAAGCTAATGAAGTCACTGTCTCCACAGATCACATCGGTTGTGGATAAAACTATGGACAAACTGTGCTGGAGTAACTCACTGCGTCAGGCAGCATCTCCATAGAAAAAGGATGGGTGACATTTGGGGTCGGCGCTGTTCTGCTTGTCCATTGACCAAGGCTGACAAAGCAACCTTTTACTAAATGTAAAGTGCAGCAATTGGGAAGAATGAACGAGCCAAGATGTCTCTGTGTAATGAGATGCCCATTGCAGTTTGGAAATCATCCAACCTGACACACTCCAGCAAATGGAAACTCTATTCACTGAATCTTGCCAGTTAGCATCAACTGCTGACGAGCCGCACAGCAATATACAACAAGAGGCCAGCGCGTTCATCGCAAGCCTCGTCCATTCTGACCCCGAGCACCAGCAGAGAACTATTTATTCATGGACTTGATAAATGCACAAACTGCAGATGTAACGAGAGATATGTGTGGGAAAGAACTGCAGATGCTGGTTTAAATCGAAGGTAGGCACAAAATGCTGGAGTAACTCAGCCGGTCAGGCACCATCACTGGAGAGAAGGAATGGGTGACGTTTTTTCAGTCTGAAAAAGAAGGGTCTCGACCCAAAAGGTCACCCATTCCTTCTCTCTAGAGATGCTGCCTGTCCCGCTGAGTTACTCCAGCTGTTTGTGTCTGTAACGACAGATATCTGATTATAAAACAGCTTGCAGGCAAGGAATACAGAGTGAAGATGCCGCATTGCTGTTGACCAACACAACTCAATGTTTCACTTGTTTACCATTTGCTTTGTGGTCTAGGATTTAGAATGATCACCAGTGACTCCACAAAGGTGGGCGCTCGGTGGTGCAGCGCCAGAGACCCGGGTTCAACCCTGACTACAGATGCTGTCCCTACAGCGTTTGGGCGTTCTCCCCCTGACCTGCGTGGGTTTTCTCCGGGATCTCCGGTTTCCTCCCACGTGCAGATTTGTAGGTAAATTGGCTCGGTATAAATGTAAATTGTCCCTAGTGTGTGTAGGATAGTGCTAGCATGCAGGGATCGCGGGTCGGGGCGGACTCGGTGGGCCGAAAAGGGCTGTTTCAGCGCTTGATGACTCTAAAACTAAACTTAAAGATATTAAAGGAGTACAATCCTGGCCACCACCCTTACCCCTGCATTATTGAGTCACCACACAGATAAGAGTGTGATGATAATGAGTGCTCCAAGCACATTGCGATGCTACTCGATAACTCGGGCCAAATTGTCGATGTCTCCTGCTCGCATCATCGTGTCACCTTGTTGTAAACTGTTCAACTATGATATATAGAGTTGGTGATAAATTAAAAACAGAAACTTAGGCTTATCAAAAAAAAATGCTAACATTTAGTTATAGCCTAGAGACACACCTTGGAACAGCCCCTTTGGGCCCCATCTTCAGGTCGTGCTGACAGCGATCCCCACACACTAACACTATCCTACACACATAGGGATCAATCTACAACAATATCAAATTACCTTCTCTTACCGAAGCCAGTTAACTACAAACCTGCACCTTTTGGAGCGTGGGAGGAAAACTGGAGCACCCTGGAGAAATACCCACGCAGGTCAGTGCGGAGGAGAACGTACAAACTCCGTACAGACAGCGCCCGTAGTCTGTGGCGCTGTGAGGCAGCAGCTCCACCCGCTGCGCCACCGTGCCGGCCTTTAGTTGAGTTTTGTTCAGTTTATGATTGTCACGTGTACTGAGGGACAACAAAAAGCTTTTGGTTGTTGCCTGCCATCAAGTCAGCGGGAAGACTATAGATGATTGTAATTGGGCCGTCCACAGTGTACATGATAAAGGGCTAAGTGTGGATCCAAGCAAGCACTTGGAAATTAAATCGCTGCAGAATTAAACAAAAGGAATCAATTGAAATCAACTTTCAGACGGATATCTTCATGTTATTTTCACAGAAATGTAATTGTTGTACAAACTTGTAAAGAATAGGAAAAGGAAACAAATGGTTATAAAACATATCTATAGAAGGGTCTCGACCTGAAACGTCACCCATTCCTTCTCTCCAGAGATGCTGCCTGTCCCGCTGAGTTACTCCAGCAGTTCGTGTCTGTCTTCAGTATAAAGCAGCATCTGCAGTTCCTTCCCACACACTTCACATTATTATAACAGTTTTCCAACCCAGCGACAAGACAAGTAGGTGATTTATTTCTGAGAATCTCTGCTACTTAGTGGCAGGAATAACAAGCACACCTCACAGGTGTTGTGATGTCCTCTTCAAGGTACTTCGTGTTCACCAGACTATTGTGGGAAGCAACTGCAGGTGCTGGTTTACACCAAAGATACTGTAGACGCAAAATGCTGGAGTAACTCAGCGGGACTGGCAGCATCTCTGGAGAGAAGGAATGGGTGACGTTTCGGGTCGAATGTTGAAGGGTTCCAACCTGAAACATCACTCATGCCTTCTCTCCACAGATGCTGCCTGACCCGCTGAGTTACTCCAGCATTGTGAATTATATATTTATAATTGTGCTGAAACGGTCTATTCTTTTTTACTAAAATGATTGTACCCCCTCCCTCTAGTGAGGGTGGCCTTGTGCTGCCAGCTCCCATTGCCTCAGTCATTCATTCCCTCCTTTTAAAAAAAATTAAAAATAATTGTAATCAATTATTTACAAAAATGAGACGTACACTATAGCACAATACATACAAACCCGTCACGTGATACAAAGTAAAGCAAACATTCTTAGATTCTAAATATTAAATAACTATTTCCCCATCCTTATTCAGGGTACATTCCACCTCCAGATTTTTTTAAATAGAAACATAGAAACATAGGAAATAGGTGCAGGAGGAGGCCATTCAGCCCTTCGACCAAGCACCGCCATTCATTGCGATCATGGCTCTTACTTCGACACAGATGCGATTGTTTTCGCAGTTGCGATCGCATCTCCGTCCCCACTGCGGCCTAACATCCAGGAGCTGCCGGCCGGCCTTTGCTGGAGACTGACTTTGGGAGCTCCAACCATGGGAGCTTCAACTGCCCCAACGCGGGAGAATAAAAAGGGAAGAAAGTTGGACGTTATTGCCTTCCATCACCGTGAGGAACGCATAACTCTTAGCCCCTACAATGAGTTGCAACGGCATCAAACCACACCCATGAGCAGATAGATGGTGTATGGCCTTTCACCAACCAGACATTCACAAGGCTCTCTGCAATGTTCCCGCAAGTTGACCTGGTTCCATTCACTGGGCCAGCTCGCTGATCGTTCCACGGTCCTGGGATATGTTGCACTGTGGCATTCTGAACCCTTCTAGAGGGAGCTACAGTGCGATCTGTGGACACAGGGCATTTCGGGTCAGGACTCGAAGATCCCCGTTGAAGAAGGGTCCCAACCCAAAATGTTGTCTGTCCATTCCCTCCACAGATGCTGCCTGACCTGCTGAGTTCCTCCAGCACTTTGTACTTTGCTCAAGATTCCAGCATCTCCAGTTTATTGTGGATCCACAATAAACTGTCACTGTATGTCATGTTGTCACTTGCGGGCAGAGCACCAAGGCAAATTCCTTGTATGTGAATACTTGGCCAATAAACCTATTAATTCATTCAATCAATTTGGAGAGTGATATCTGGATATTTGGAACTCCCCCACCCTAGTTCTCCAACTAGTTTCACTCTCGTCCTGATCAAATGTTATTGTTTGTAGCCTCCTTGTCTCAGCCAACAAACAACCATTTTACATCCCTTTGATCTCTTACCCCTCCATATCTCAATGCCCCTCCCCCTCCCCCCCACTATCAGCCTGGTAGGGTCTGGACTTGAAACGTCACTCATTCCTTTATCCACAGATGCTGTCTGTCCCGCTGAGTTACTCCAGCATTTTGTCACTGTTTGCATTGGAAGAACCAAATGCACTCTGTCCAATCACCATTTACTGGATGAGCTCGTTAGTTTCCATTTCATTATGACTGTACTCGAGACAATAGCACACCGTGCCAAAGGGGCAATGTTAGTATTAGAAGTAAATACAACTTGCTGGAGAAACTCAGCGGGTGAGGCAGCATCTATGGAGAGAAGGAATAGGCGACGTTTCGGGTCGAGACCCTTCTTCAGACTGATGTCGGGGGGGGGGGGAGGTGACAAATAAAAAGGGTATTAGTGCTGGTATATTATTACTGTTCTTTGTGTCTCTGTGGACACAGATGATCTGCTTCAGGGGATAGTTCGGAGTCTGAAGCATATTGGAGGCGGACACATAGCGGTCCCAGCATAGGATGGGGCGAGTTTCGCGAAGGCTTATGTGTTCCGTTAGAGATTAATTACATTCCGAATGATGCAACCGGTTATTGATGTGAATCAATACACATTCATTTGGGTAATATCACTTCAACCAAGTGCTCAGCTTTCACGGTTTTGCGCTTCCTTGCAAATTATTATGGCTCAGACGAGAGCTACAGATCCGTATCAACAGTTCTGTTGGATAAGTGGCGGCCACTGTTAGTTGCAGGAGGTTTTAATTGCAGTTTGCTGCCCGCCTAAAGAAGGGTCGGAGACACAGAAAAAACGCAGATGCGAATATTCTTCAAAACACAAGAGGCGCAGAGTGGCGCAGCGGGTAGAGTTGCTGCCTCACAGCGCCGGAGACCCGTGTTCGATCCTGGCCTCGGGTGCTGCCTGTACGGAGTTTCTACATTCACCCGTGACCGCGTGGGTTTTCTCCGGGTGCTCGGGATTCGCATCCCAGAGACGTGCGGGTTTGTAGGTTAATCGGCCCTCTGTGTGTAAGGAGTGGATGAGAAAGTGGGATAGCACAGAACTTTCCATTCTCGTCCATTCATAGTGTGGACGGATGAGCGATGGTCGGCGTGAACTCGGTGGGCCGAAAGGGCTGTTTGCAGTGCATTATATCCAACAATAACTAAATTAAACTAAATCAGGTAGATGAAGTTTTAGCTGATATCCATACCGGCCTTGTGCTTACTGAAGGAGCACAGATTTAAAAAAACTCTGGGCCCTGGAGGAACACATTCACGACAAACAGGGATACACCGACAAGTGATCCTAGCTTCTGAGGTTTCACCGGAGAGGAGGTTGACTGAGGGTAATCACCCTCCCACAACCACCCACCCCAACACCACCCCCAACTAACCCCAGACACCCCACCCCCGCCCCCCACCCATCCCACACCCCCCCCACCCCACCCCCCCCCACCACAACCAACCCACCCCCCCCCCCCACCCCCACCCCCCCCCAAAACACCAAACCCCCACCACCCAACACTCACCCCACACCCCCCCCACACCCCCCCAACCCCCCACCCCCACCCCAACACCACCCAACACCCCCCCACCCCCCCCACCCCCCAACACCCACCACCAACCCCCCACACCACCCCTCACCACCCCCCAAACCCACACCCCACACATCCCCCAACACCACCCTAACACACCCCCAACACCACCCCCCAACACAACCCCCCACCCCCCCCACAACACCCACCCCCAACACCCACCCCCCAAACACCACCCCCCAACACCCACCCCCAACACCACCCAACACCACCCCAACACCCACCCCAACACCACCCAACATTCACCCCAACCCACCCCCCAAACCACCCCAACACCCTCACCCCCCAACACCACCCCCACACCACCCCCCACACTCACCCCAACACCCACCCAACAACACCCCAACACCACCCCAACACCCACCCCCATCACCACCCCAAATCTTTGTATCCCCCAAGCCTTTCACCGTTCCACTTTAATGTTCATTTTCATGGGTCTTGTGTTTGAAGCTTTGTTGTTCTGGTGCTGTTGCTCCATCTGGCGGTAAATAACGTTTAGTTTAGCACAGGCGGCAAACAGGCCCTTCGGCCACGGGTCCGGGCCGAACAGCGATCCCTCACACTAACACTATCCCACACACGAGGGTGGACATGTTTGTACACGTACAAGCCAATTAACCTACAACCCGCACGTCTTTGGAATGTGGGGAAAAGGACCGACCTGAGAATCCACGCAGTCAGGGAGAGAACGTCAACTCCGCACAGACGCGCCGTACAACAGGATGCAATAGAATGGATTGTGCTGAAGGATCTGATATGGTGATTTTAATGAAGGTAGACACAACATGTGGAGTAATCAGCGGGGACAGTCGGGAGAGAAGGAATGGGTGGACGTTTCAGGTCGGAAGACCCTTCCTTCACGAGGAGAGTCAAGGGAAAGGGGAGACCAAGAAGGTTCAGGGATGAAAACGACAGATCAAAATCAGTCGACGACATGCAATGTAGTATGTCGACAACATGCTGCGAGAACCAGCGGGGAGGCAGCGTCCATGGGGCGAAGGTTTATAGGTGACCGTTTCGGGTCGAGACTCATTCTTCAGCACAATGTTGACTGGTTTCGTTTGTCCCCCAGTGTGTGTAGACAGTGTCAATGTGCGTGGATCCTGGTCGGCCGCGGATTCGTGAGCCGAATGGCCCGTTTCCAGACTGTGTTTTTTAAAAGTCTAAAGTCTAATTTAGTACACTACAGTAAAAAGTCCCAGAAAAATGTAAGTTATTACAGAAATATGTAAACATACACGAAACATTCATCTTAGCCGATCCTTAACAGGGTTTAGAGTTGAGGTCAGCGTACAAAGAGGAGATGATAGTGGGTTAATATGCGGCTTGTTGGTTGCTCGCACCGTGAATATCACAAACAAGTCCCTTAAGGGGCTCGACCCGAAACGCCACCCATTCCTTCTCTTCAGAGACGCTGCCTGAGCCGCTGAGTTTCTCCAGCATTTTGTGTCTGTCTTCAGCTTAAACCATCATCTGCAGTTCCTTCCTACACCCGCTGTGTCTTTGCCTGCCTCCCGCGCCTTGGGAACCCGCGGCTGATCGAATTCCACCGTGTTACCACAGCGAGTTACAACGCTGCCTTTGTAAGTCATTTGCCAACATTGACAAACAAATCAATGAGATGCTCTTCCAAACATTTCCCAATATTTACGCAGTGATACCTGGTAAACAGTAGCGGCGAGGCAGCCAGATTGTACACAGGAGGGCAGGCGGCTGCAGTATGTGTGACAACGTATAGGCTGTGTCTTGTGTAGGAAGGAACTGCAGATGCTGGTAATACATCTCTCTATG
>CM069156.1:1266306-1443458 GCA_035221665.1 Okamejei kenojei
GTTTGGTGTGGTTTTGGGGGGGGGGGGGGGGGTTATGATGAGATTGTTAGGGGGGGGCCATGTCCCCCTTCTTCCCTTCTCCCACAGAACGCCTGCCGTGTCCTGGCTTGAGGTTTCTAGCGTCTCAAGCGTTTTGTGTCTGTCTCCAATTAGGTGAAGATCGGACAAAAGTCCGCAAGATTGCAGGATATCTCAAATACAGAAATATATTGTTCACCCCAGGACACAATATTAATCTTCAGCCCTGCATAAGTACTTTTAAACTTTTCTTAATAATTATTCAATATAGTATTTTAAAATGTGGTAACATAAATCATCCCCATTAACACTTGTCCAGAAGAAGGGAAAATATTAAAATAGGCATGCAGCCCAGCTAACGTCAAAGTGTATGTGCTGGAGTAACTCAGGGTCGGGTCAGGCAGCATCTGTGGAGAACATGGAAGGTGACGTTTCGGGTCGAGACCCTTTTCCCTCTGGTTTGACTGTTTAATAACATCCCTGGGAGGTCTCGTTTACTCCAACCTCCCTCCAGAAGCCGCGGCCCATATAACCGCCCTGTCAATGTTCTCCAGTTACATCGCCTTGTCGCAACCGCCTTGAGTGTTTGTCTGATTGTTCGGGATGCGCCCCGGCTGAGAAACAGCGTTTATTATTTGCTTCACACCCTCGTTCATCTCTCCCCGACTGCAGCCCCGCGACCCTCCCCGGATAGTAGCTTAGCTCTCAGCGCCCACGCCAGTCGGCTCATCCGTGCATCCCACCCATCTGCTGCCATTCTTCAGCTGACCAGGCGCGTTGCTAGTTGGGTGGAGCCCGCCGCCCCCCCCCCGCCCCCCCCCGTCCACGCCTTTAAAATTGCTCCTCAAAATGCTATCTGGGAAAAGGGACCCGCCCCGACCCCGTAAACATCACCTCCTCTCGCATGTCCTCCAGTGAGGGTGGCCTGACCCGCTGAGGCTTATCTCCTGCATCTTTGTATTAAAGGGCAGGCATCGGCCGTTCCTTCAGTCCTCGGAATACTCTTTGCCCGGGTCAACTGTCCTATCCCCAATATCATCATCTCTGGCAAATCTCGGGTTTACACCAAAAATGTAAGATACTGATGTATGGTGACTGCTCACCGGCGACCCCGTGGGCTCACACAGAGAGAGGGAACTGCAATGCACCATACAACCCAACCACGCTTTGTGTCGCTGTTCCCAGCGCCGCCGCCAGGTCGCAAACTGTGACATCATCTGTTTATTAAAAGCAGCACAGAGTGCTGTAAGTAACCTCAGCGGGTCAGGCAGCATCTAGTGGATCAAGGAAATTTAGCAACGTTTCGGGGCAGAAACTTCTTCTTCAGCACATATTTAACGTTAGGACAGGGAGTTCAGATATTGTATTACATTACACATGTTCCCATATTTTGGGAATATAAATGGAAAATCTCTGCCATAGATGGGCAGTTGAGGCCAGTTTCATATGGCTATATTTAAAGAGGGAGTTAGATTGGGCCCTTGTGGCTAAAGGGATCAAGGGGTATGGAGAGAAGGCAGTACAGGATACTGAGGTTGATGAATCAGGGGCGCCAATGATCATATTGAAATGGGCGGTGGGCAGGGCTCGATAGGGACCGAATGGCCTACCCTGCAACTATTTGCATCATGGTTTCTATGAAAAATCATCGATCGTTTGGTATTTATTTTTTAATTGATAAGGCTTTGATGAGAACATTCCTTCCCCTGTGTGGGAAGTGCAACTGCATGTGTCTTGTTTACACCGATGATAGACACAAAGGCTGGAGTAACTCAGCGGGTGAACGGGCGAAGCATCTTCTGGAGATAAGGAATATTAGGGGCGTTTAGGTTGGAGACTCTCGTTCTTGATGTCTCCTTCTGAAGAAGGGTCTGGACCGCAGTGTCTCCAGAGATTGCGCTGCCGGACCGTGCTGATATAAATTGTGGCCTTCGCCACATTGTATCCCTCCGTCTATCATCTTGTCCACAGCCAGAAATGACCAAGATAACAACGGACTATCTTAGAATAGGAACTAGCCATCGGCACCCACAATGGTTCCGATGCTGTACCTGATGGCCAAGTTAAACTAATCGCCGTCCCGCACCTGCACGTGATCCGTATCCCATCCCACTCCCTGCATATCCACGTTCTGTCCAAAACCCCCTTAAACACCGCTGTGGTACCTGCCGTTCACCCCCACCCTGGCACCACCACCGCCCTCCGTGTCAAAAACCCCCCGCCCCAGCACATGAGACGAACAAAGAACCAAATAGGTGGGCAGGGAGGAGGCCATCCGGTCCCTTCAGAGTCATTGGCTGACTATCCAGAATCAACCGTACCCTGATTGTAAAACCTACTCCTTTAAACGTTGCCCCTCTCGCCCCTCTCAACACCGCCCCCCGGGCCCACCCCCCCCCACCGTCTAGTATTTACACTTCTTATCCTGTGCAACAAGGCTCCGTCTACCCTATTGACACCTCTCAGAAGTTTACACACTGTTTTACTACTGTTTAGTTACTTTAAGAGACAAAGCGCGGGAAATCAGGCCCTTTCGGATCCCAGCGATCACCCAGACAGCGAACACTATTCCTAACACACTGGGGACTATTTACATTTATACCCAAAATCGAATTAACACCCAACAAACCTGCACTGTCTTTGGAGTGTGGGTGGAAACGCGAAGTCGCCCGGAGAAAACCTCACGCAGGTCACGGGGAGAGAACGTGGCAAACTCCTTACACGACAGCGCCCGTATTCAGGATGGAGGGCTGCCGCGGGTCTCTGGGCCCGCGTAGCGCCATCCGTGCTGGGCCTTCCTAACTTTAGATGGTCCCGGGGTGAAACACTCCACGTTTCCCCGGGAAAGAATTCGCAGTGTATAGCTACCATTCCGCTCTAACTGTCCCTCCCTCCGCCCTCCCCCTCCCCTCAATCACCCCTACCCCCCCCCCCCCCCTCCCTCTCCCTCCCCTCCCTCTTCCCACCCCCCTCCCCCTCCTCGCTCTCCCCCCGCTCTCTCATTCCCCTCCTACCGGTCCCTCTCTCTCGCCCTCTCCCTCCCTCTCTCGTCCCTCTCACCTCGCCTCTCTCTCCCTCTCTCCCTCTTCCCCCTCTCGCCCCTCGCTTCCCCTCTCCTCTCTCCCCCTCGGTCTCCCCCCTCTTCCGCCCCTCCCCCATCCCCCCCCACCCTTCCCCCCATCACCATGATGGAGTAGACCAGGCGCCACGATGTTGATGGGCCACCATGGGGCAAATTGCAGCTGATGATGGCCAGGATAGGTAGTCCCAGGGGCGGCGGCTCTGTTCTGCTGCCGCTGGCTAGGGTGCAGGTGTGAGGAGAGGCGACCGACACTGACGGCGCGGACGGGCGAGGGTGGGAACTCCGAGGCTGGCTGACCGGGCGACTCCTGTGGAGAGACAGGCGCAGGCTGTGGCGCATTGGCAGTCCGCCGCCTCTGTAGCCCTTGTCGGCGCGGGCAGGGGCGGCGGAGCAAGGAGCGGGACTTGACCAAGACCCGTTCTCCAACTGCCCGTCCGACGCGCTCACCAGCATTTTCTCCATCTCCTGCCCTCCGTGTGCGGCCCGACCGCCCGCCGGCCAGGCCCCAGCTACAGCCTCCCCCCCCACATCCCCGTCCTCGGACCTTGCTCCATGAGTAAGGCGGTCGTCCTTGGGCCTGCTACTCTAGTCTTTCTCGCTCATCCCCCGGATCCACAAGGGAGAGCAATGTCAGCTCACAGCTGCATGGGACAGACTACAACCTCTTGGCGGTCTCAATGGCACGTCAAGCGTGTCCGCTCCGCACCTCTGACACTCGGCTCTCATCTGGTAAACTCTCTCCAACACTCTCTGTGACACCCCGCTCATCTCCCAGTAATACACGCTCATTCCCCCCCCGCCCCCCGATACTCCCATCTGTAAGCACGCCCCATGCCACGGGGGTGCCCCACTCTGCAAACCACTCCCTCCTTATCTGGAACGGCTGCAACTCTCTCCCACCCTCTCATGCTTCATCTCGCCCTCCCCGCTCCCCCCTATTCGCCTCTCCCCTCTCCCCCTTCCCCTCTCTCTCCCCCTCCCTCTCCCCTCCTCCGCCCGTCGTACCCTCACCCCCCCTCTCTCTCCCTCGCTCCCCCTATCCCTCTTCTCCCCACTCCGCCGGTCTCTCCCTCTCTCCTCCTCTCTCCCACACACTCATCTACCGCGCCCATTGTCCCCCCTCCCTCCGTCCCCGCCCCGTCCCCTCTACCCTCCCCCCTCCCTGCTCTACCTCTCTCCCCCGCCCCCTGCCTCCTCTCTCTCCCTCCTGCCCCCTCCCTCTTCCCCCTCCCCTCGTCTTCCCTCTCACTCCGCTCTCCTCCCACCCCCTCTCACACCGTCCCTCAGCTTCAGACCTCGGCCACCCCCTCCCTCCGATCGTACTCTCCCCTCTTGTCCCTCTCTCCCCCCTCTTCACCCCGCACCTGTCCCCCCCAACTCCCACTCTCCCGGGATACGCTGCAACTCTCTCCCCAACTCTCTCTCCCCCGCCAAGAGCCCCCCGACCCCGAGTGTGTGCGCCCCTTTCCTCCCCTTCCCTCCCCCTCCCCTCGTTATCCCCTATGCCCCTTTCTCCCCCCTCCCTCTTTCCCTTCCCTTCCTCACCCCTCCACCTCTCCCCCTCCCTCTCCCCCCTCCCCCCCCCCTTCCCCTCTCTCTCCCTCTGCCCCCCCTCCCTTCTTCCCCCTACCCTCTCTCCCTCTATCCCCTCTCTCCCCCCTCTCTCCCCCCTGCTGAGAGACACAGCGCGTTGTGAGGTAGCTGCACCACCCGCCTCCTGTCCCCCCCCCCCGGGGGCCGGCGCTTTTACACGGAGCGGCGTTGCCCGCACTCGGATTGATCGCTACATTATTCATTGCGCCATCGTTGCTGGATCCGCACAGACTACATTAGAGCCCGCGATCGATATTGTAATCGCCTGGGCGTATTCAGGAGGTGGCCTCGTTTAAACGGGTTAGGTGTCACTGAAAAACCCCCAAGTGTACTGTGCGGCTCAGTGTGGGGTCGAGGGCAGACCCCCCCCCCCCACCGCTCATTGTCAAAATACAGGTATGACACACACGCGGGCCCGGCAGCATCTATGGATGAGAAAAGGGCGATGCAGCATCTCTGGGAGAGAAGTGGTGACTTTCTGCTGGAGGGTCTGAGAAGGGTCTCGACCTTGAAACACCACAGTTCCTTGCTCCCCCGCCTCGTGAGTACTCCAGGATTTGGTGTCTATCTTTAGCTTTAATCAGACCGTTCTTGTTCAGATGAAAGCGCAGGTCTTGCATCAGGGAAAACGGGCCTAGGCCCTAACTCGACCATGATTGGCCCCTACAGCCCCACCTGACCGGTTTGGCCCGTGTCCCTCTAAACCTCTCCCATCCAGGGAAATGTCGGGGTTTATTTGAAAGTTAGATGGTTATCAATGTTCATGCCACCGGGGATTGGTGAACTGCCCAAGCGAAATATGAGGCGCTGTTCTCAATTTGCGATTGGCCTACTCTGTGACAATGGAGGAGGCCTCATGGCTGTGTGGGAATGGAATGGGATTTGAAGAGTGTTTAGCGACCGGGAGCTTCAGGTCCGCACGACAGCGATCCCCGCACACTACACTATTCCTACCCCACACCAGCGGTCGATTCATTCGTACCACACTAATCAAACTACAACCCTGCCACGTCTTTGGAGTGTTGTGGGGGAAACCAAAGGATCTCAGCGAAATCCACGCAGGTCAAGGGGAGAACGTTGCAAAACTCCGTACAGGACAGCATCCGGCGCCTGTGAGTGAGGCAAGCAACTCTCCCGCCACTGAAGTCTGGATAAACAGCGGGGGAAAGCTGTTGGCCGAGATGTGGGAGCAGCTTCTGCTACTTTGCCTCGATGGGTTATGGGAGAGCGGAGAATGGGGGCCACAAATGGGGGGCTCAGTCAGCATGGATTATGAAAGGTAAATATGTCTGACGAATCTTGTGGAATTTTTTCGAGAATGTATCTAGTTGGTGGGATAAGGGGAGAACCAGTGGATTGCTAGTATATCTGGACTTCAGGAAGGCTTTCGACAATGTCCACATAAGAGATTAAATTTAGGTATAAAAACTTAAAGCTACGGTATTAGGGGTTTCTGTACTGATGTGGATAGAGAACTGGCTGGCTAAAACAGGAAGCAAAGAGTAGGAGTAAACGGGTCCTTGTCACAATGGCAGGCAGTGAATGTGGGGTACCGCAGGGCTCAGGGCTGGGACCCCAGTACTTACAATATATATTCATGATCTGGATGAGGGAATTGAAAGGCAATATTCCAAGTTTGCGGATGACCACTAAGTGGGGGCCAGTGTTTAGCTGTGTGAGGAGGATGCTAGGAGACTGCAAGGTGGACTTGGATAGGCTGGGTGAGGTGGCAAATGTTTGGGCAGATGCAGTATAATGTGGATAAATGTGAGGTTATCCACTTTGGTGGCAAAAACAGGAAAGCAGATATTATTTAAATGGATGGCCAATTAGGAAAAAAGGGGAGGGAGGATGCAGCGAGGTCTGGGTGTCATGGTACACCAGTCATTGATGAAAAGTAGGCATGCAGGTGCAGCAGGCAGTTGAAGAAAAGCGATAATGGTTGTTAGCTTTCATAGCCAAAGGATTTGTGTATAGGAGCAGGGAGTTCCATTTCAGTTGTACAGAGTCTTGTCGAGACCAACCTGGAGTATTGCGTACAGTTTTGGTCTCCAATTCTGAGGAAGGACATTATTGCCATAGAGGGAGTGCAGAGAAGGTTCACCAGATGATTCCTGGGACGGTCAGGGATGTCTTATGAAGAAAAAGACTGGATAGACTCGGTTTTATATCTCTAGAATTTGGAGATTGAGTAGGGATTTATAGAAACTTACTAATTCTTAAAGGGGTTGGACAGGTAAATGCAGGGAAGATTGTTCCGATGTTGGGGAAGTCCAGGAAGGGGTCACAGCTTAAGGATAAGGGGGATATCCTTACAAGACCGACGATGAGCGAAAAGACTTTTTTTTTTCACACAGAGAGTGGTGAAATCTGTGGAATTCTCTGCCACAGAGGGTAGTTGAGGCCAGTTCATTGGCTATATTTAAGAGGGAGTTAGATGTGTCCCTTGTGGCTAAGGGGATCAGAGGGTATGGAGAGAAGGCAGGTACGGGATACTGAGTTGGATGATCAGCCATGATCATATTGAATGGTGGTGCAGGCTCGAAGGGCCGAATGGCCTACTCCTGCTCCTAATTTCTATGTTTCTATGTTTCTATGTTACAATGGAAGTGAGGGGAGCGGGGATTGTCAGCACAAGAGTGAATCGGTGGAAGTCATTGCCACAGAGGGCGGTGGAGGCCGAGTCAATTGATATTTTTAAGGCAGAGATGGACAGATTCTTGATTCTTCAGGGGTTATGGGGAGAAGGCAGAGAATGGGTTTGAAGGGAGTGGATAGATCCAGCTTGATTGATGATGATGGGCCGATTTACTCTTCTGCTCCTATCACATGACCTTCTGAACTATGAGCTGGTTGGACAGAAGCGGATGTTTGGAGAACCAGATATCGGATGCAGAAGGAATCAATTTTGAAAGCTAGTTCAGTTTTGTTTACTGTTCACATGTAACTGAGGGGTAGAGTGAAAAGCTTAGTTGCGTGCTGACCAGTTGCCCACGGTTGTGTACAGGTGTTTCAATTATCTGATTCATCCTGACGGGAGGAGATAGCAGTGGTTGCTGGAGTTTGTGGACATCCTCCTTTAGGATCAAGTCTAGTGCAGTCAAGTTTCTACTCACCCATTCATCATGGCTGATGTATCTCTCCCTTCAACCATTCTCTGCCTTCTCCCCGTAACCCTTGACCCCGCACTAATAACAATCTGTTCAATCTGCGACTTGAAAATATCCATTGACTTGGCCTCCACAGCATTAATGGTAATGAATTCCACAGATTCGCCACTCTCTGGTGAAAGACATTCCTCCTCATCTCCTTTCTAAAGGAACATCATTTACTCTGAGGCCTGTGCCCTCTGTGTCTAGACTCTCCACTAGTGGAAAACATCTCCCACATCCACTTTCACTGGTGTTTGATATTTCATGCCCCCTCTTCTACTAAACTTCAGTGAGTACAGGTCCAGTGTCTTCAAACACTCATCATATGTTAACCCACTCATTGCTGGGATCATAATTGTAATGCATTCTGTTGTATCCATATTGTGCAGCTCTCTGGCTCATTGATAGACAGTTTCGGGTATCGGAGTGGCTGCTAAGGGAGGCCTTGATGAGTAACCGGGACCCGTGGATTCTTGCACGTGCTCACCACACAAGGCCACGAAGATTCTATTATCGTGAAATGGCTTCATGAGCTTCTTAATTTGAATGAAGTTTCCAGTAATAAAAGCAATTCCAGATTTTATGGTTTGGTTAGCATTTATGATGTTGGTTACAGTAAGTCTGTGGGTACGTTGTTTAATATGGTGGAGTTTACAAGCATTATTCATTCTTTCTCCCAGCTGATCCAAAGAGTGCCACCTGAACTCCCCCCATCTCCCTGGCCCGGGCTGTGGGCTCAGCTTTGACCCGACACTGTGACTGCTTGGAGAGGAGAAAATCAGTCTGTGCTCTAACCAGGTTGAAGGGTTGAAGAAGGGTTTTCACAGATGTATCGTATGCTCTATTCTACATTTCCTTGACTCATTCTTTTTGTCGTTTTCACACTGTACCCTTCTTATCTATGCACTCCTTATCCTGGCATCAGTCTGAGGAAGGGTCTCAACCCGAAATGTCACCCATTCCTTGTCTCCAGAGATGCTGTCTGTCCTGCTGAGTTACTCCAGCATTTTGTGTCTACCTTCAATAGAATCTTAGAGTAATGCAGCATCAATATGCCCCACTCAACTCACACCAACCGCCCAGCACCCATCTACTGTACATCAATCCCATTATATTCCACATTCCACATTCCCCCACTCCCCAACCATTACCCCCCTATTCCTCCCCCAATTCTCCTCCATCCCCCACCACCCCCCCTCCCCCCCAACACACACACCACCCCCGCCTTCAGATGTCCTCTTTTTTGGAACAACATTCATTACTTTATGTTTCTGCCCAACTTCTATATTCATTGGATAGAAGATACAAGGAACTGCAGATGCTGGTTTACAAAAAGAGTGCTGGAGTAACTCGCCGGGTCAGGCAGCATTTCTGGAGAACATGGGTGGATGACATTTTGGGATACCTTTAATAAATTCATGTTCATAAGTGATAGGAGCAGAATTAGGCCATTCGGCCCATCAAGTCTACTCCGCCATTCAATCACTGGCTGATCTATTTCTCCCTCCTAACCTCATTCTCCTGCCTTCTCCCCACAACCCCTGACACCCGCACTAATCAGGAATCTATCAATCTCCACCTTAAAAATATCCATTGACTTGGCTTCCAGCACTGCCTTCTGCACTCTGTGAAACGCCACCTACCCATGTTCTCCACAGATGCTGCCTGACCCGCTGAGTTACTCCAGCGCTTTGCGTCATTTTCCATACTCAGTTCCCTGACTAAGGGAAGGCTAATGTACCAAAAGCCTCTGTGTGGCTGCTTTCTGTAGGCTGGGAGTGTCTGAGTAATGCTTCCCGAGGTCTCTCCTTCCTGCACCAGCCTTGTGCCGGTCATGATGCACGCACTGAAATTGGCACCTTCTCATGTTCTGCAAAAAGCAAATCACTTCAAGCCATTAGGAAGTGAATGAAGCTTGTTCAAGGCTGCTCTGCCTCCACCCTCTCTCCTAGCGGCAAATTGGATCGATTTTTACAAGGCTTCAATGTTTAATTATGAGTTTAAGTTTTTCTTTTTAAAATTGATATATGCGGGTACATCGATAAATCGCTTGTTCTGACCTTTGTCATTTTCCTGTATTCTATTTAGAATAAAAGCATTTAGTGAGATTAATTTAATGAAATATAAAAATCAGAGCAAGGTTTGGACAAATGCGCATCGCCTAGAATTAAAGAGACACTTCCATCCTAGCGGAGGGGCGGCACGGTGGCGCAACGGCAGAGTTGCTGCTTTGCAGCGCCTGAGACCCGGGTTCAATCCCACTCTGTGTGCTGTCCGTGTGGAGTTTGCATGTTTTTCTTGTAACCGTGTTGGTTTTCTCCAGGTAGAAGCATAGAAACATAGAAAAATAGGTGCAGATGTAGGCCATTCGGCCCTTCGAGTCAGCACCGCCATTGCATTTTATTATATTGTATTGTAATTAATTTATTAGCCAAGTATGTAAAAACACATAAGGAATGTGATTGGCCATACAGTCATACCAACAAGACACACAACTACATAAAAAGTAACATAAACATCGACCACAGCGCACTGAGATGGAAGGCAATAACGTATTATCTTCTTCACTCCTTTTCTCCCTCGGTCGCGGCAGTCGAACCATCCACAGTCGGGGCAAACAAAGCTCCCGCAGCCAGCGATCGAAGTTCCCGCGGTCGGGGTGGTTGATGCTCCTGCGGTTGGACCTCCCAAAGTCGATCCCTGACAAAGGGACCACCAGCTCCTCGATGTTAAGTCCATAGGCTCCCGCGGCTGGAGGTCCCAGTCGATCCCTGACAAATGGACCACCAGCTCCTCGATGTTAGGCCGCAGTGCAGATGGAGATACGATACGGAAAAGTCACATCTCCGTCGAGGAAAGAGATTTTAAAATCCCCCCCCCCCCCTCCCTCCCCCCACATAAAGCAAGCTTAAGAAGAACATTAAAACATATATTTAACAGCAGACTAAAACAACAAAAGAAGAAAGGGACGAGACAGACTATTGGCGAGGCTGCCATCGTTTGGCGCCACATGGCTGATCATCTAAAGTCAGTATCCCGTACCTGCTTTCTCCCCATATCCCTTGATTCCATTAGCCCCAAGAGCTAAATCTAAATCTCTCTTCAAAACATCCAGTGAATTTGCCTCCACTGCCTTCTGTGGCAGAGAATCCCACAGGTTCACAACTCTCTGGGTGTAAAGATTTTACCCCATCTCAGTCCTAAATAGCCGACCCCTTATTCTTGAACTGGACTCCCCCAACATTGGGAAAGATGTTCCTGCATCTAGCTTGTCCAATCCCTTAAGAATTTTATATGTTTCTATAAGATGCCCTCTCATCCTTCTAAATTCCAGTGAATACAAGCCCAGTCAACCCATTCTAACATCATATGTTAGTCCTGCCATCCCAGGAATTAACCTGGTGCTCTGGTTTCCTCCCACATTCCAAAGGCGTGTGGGTTTGTAGGTTAATTGGTTTCTGTTAGTTGCCCCGAGTGTGTAAGATGTGAGGGTGGGATAACATTGAACTAGTGTGCAGGTGACCGATGGTTGGCTTGGACTCCACACCCACTCTAAACTAAACTAAGGTGATGGGTTGGAAGAACCAGCTAATACTAATAGATGGGATAAAAATTGCCTAAAGCGATTGAGATATTCATTAATGGGACATGGTAACATGAGCTGGCAAAGCCCACATTACTCTAATGACTTATCCGGGAAATTTAAATATCGCAGTATTGCACGGTTTAATGCACTTACAAATCAGAGAATTGAATTTATATGATAAGCCCTTCCATAGCTGTTTCTCAAGGGAAGTCTGATTAGTTCTCTAGTGATTCCTCGTAGTCTGAGTACATTTCCTGAGATGATTGAGTCATGATGTGGTGGAACCAGAGGTTGCTTTCCAAAGTTGATAGTTTCCAGAGAGGATATCCTTCCTTGGAGCCCATCCAAACCACCAGACATCTTCCTTCACTTCCAACCGGCGACCAACTTTGGATAAATTCCCCGATTAATCTTCACCTTTGTCACAATATTTCAGTGCGGGGTGGAATTTCACTTGGATCTCATGATGAAGCAGAATTATTGTGATACAATTACAGTACAGTAGAAACCAACCTCCCTCCCATCGACTCCATCTACACCTCACGCTGCCTCGGCGAGGCCAGCAGCATCATCAAGGACGAATCTCACCACAGTCACCCCTTCTCCCCTCTCTCATCAGGCAAGTACAGAAGGGTGAAAACGCACACCTCCAGATTCAGGGACAGTTTCTTCCCGGCTGTTATCAGGCAACTGAATCATCCTCCCACAACCAGAGAGCGGTCCTGAACTACTATCTCCCTCATTGGAGACCCTTGAACTACGTTTAGTTGGACTTTGCTGGCTTTACCTTGCACTAAACGTTATTCCCTTTATCCTGTATCTGTACACTGTGGACGGATCGATTGTAATCTTGTATTGTCTTGCCGCTGACTGGGCAGCACGCAACAGAAGCTTTTCACTGTACCTCGGTACACGTGGCAATAAACTCAACTCAAACTCAAGCCTCCCCTCAATATTAAGTTTAAGTTTATACTGTCACGTGTAATATAATTATGTTTAATTACAGTCATATTCACGTCATATATCTATATGTATGGTATAATTATATATGGTTTAAAGAGACTGTAACACGGAAATAGGCTCCCCATGGTGTAATATGGGCATTGGACACTAGATGGCGCTTACTTTTCCAATCTAATTTTCTAATTAGTTTAATTAATTAATGTGCAGCTTTCGGCACCGACGAGTTATGACTTCCTTCTCAATTATATTTTATCTAAATCTGTGCAAAATATCATGTAGTTCCCAGACATGGGGCACGAAAGTTGATTTCTAGACACATTTTTGATGCTCGGCCCACAGCCTATACTTGAAAACTGACCCCGTCAACCCGACCGATCCAACGCTGCATCCACCGGCCGACTGACCGACCGACCGACCGACTGACCGACCGACCGACCGAACTGACCGACCGACTGACTGACCGACTGACTGACCGACTGACCGACCGACTGACTGACCGACTGACTGACCGACTGACTGACCGACCGACTGACCGACCGACTGACCGACCGACTGACTGACCGACTGACTGACCGACCGACGACTGACCGACCGACCGACTGAATGACCGACCGAATGACTGACTGACCCAAATCTAAATCCTAACCCTAGCTGTACATTTGTTTCTTATAATTTTTATTTAACAGTTCACATCATAACTTTATAAAGATAAATCATTTAAAACAAAGTTATCAGCAAGGTTAGCATTACCTTTATTCGTGGTAAACCTTGCTATTGTTTGGATGTAATGAGGAGGCAGCCATGATCCCTCGCTGCCTAGCGACCATAAACAAAGCGCGGGATTGGTCAATTGGCGTCCGACCTCAATGTCAAACGGGCATGGAATGGACAATCACTACTCGGAAAATTTGAGGTTTTGACTTGATTTGGATCACGAACTTAAACAAAAAATTCCTCGGCCCACGGCCGACCTCCAGCCTTTGTCACTTACTCCACCCATCTGCCAATCACCCCTCACCTGTATCCACCTATCACTCGCCAGGCTTTGTCCCGCCCCACCTCTCTTTTCCAGCTTTCTCCCCCCGACTCCACCAGTCTGAAGATGGGTCCTGACCCGAAACGTCACCTGTCCATTCCCTCCACAGACGCTGAGTTCCTCCAGCACTTTGTGTTTTGATCATGATTCCAGCAGCTGCAGTTCCTTGTGTCTCTGAGTTATTCCCAGTCTCACTTACCTGGATGGGGGTGGATGCTGCTATCAACCTGGAGCTCAGCTCTATGGGCAGTTGTATCATGGTCTGCCAATACAGTCAGTTTATGGTGCCACATAGAAACATAGGAGGAGGCCATTCGGCCCTTCGAGCCTGCACCGCCATTCAATATGATCATGGCTGATCATCCAACTCAGTATCCCGTACCTGCCTTCTCTCCATACCCCCTGATCCCTTTAGCCCCACTCCCTCTTAAATATAGCCAATGAATTGGCCTCAACTACCTTGTGTGGCAGAGAATTCCAGAGACTCACCACTCTCTGTGTGAAAAATGATCTTCTCATTTCGGTCCTAAAAGACTTCCCCCTTATCCTTAAACTGTGACCCCTTGTTCTGGAGTTCCCCAACATCGGGAACAATCTTCCTGCATCTAGCCTGTCCAACCCCTTAAGAATTTTGTAAGTCTCTATGAGATCCCCCCTCAATCTTCTAAATTCCAGCGAGTACAAGCCGAGTCTATCCAGTCTTTCTTCATATGGAAGTCCTGCCATCCCAGGAATCAGTCTGGTGAACCTTCTCCCCTCTCATCCTTCTAAACTCCAGAGTGTACAAGCCCAGCTGCTCCATTCTCTCAGCATATGCCAGCCCCGCCATCCCGGGAATTAACTTTGTAAACCTACGCTGGGCTCCCTCAATAGCAAGAATTAGTGGTCAGGATGCAGTGACCTGGAGTTGCCGCCAGCTGTCTCAGCCACTGGATGTTGTCCCTGCTCCACCAAACTCCATGCACCTCAGCAACCAACCCTGCATCTGCCAACACTGAGAGGTTTCGCCATCCAGTGGCACTAAAGAAGGCTACAGGTGTACAGGTTTGTAGGTTAATTTGCTTTGGTATGAATGTAACATTGGCCCTAGTGTGTGTGGATAGAGTTAGTGTGTGGGGATCGCTGGTTGGTGCAAACTCGGTTCACCGAGGGACCTGTTTCCGTGCTGTATCTCTAAACTAAACCAAAATAAATTATGTCTGCGCCAAAGATGATGTCAAGTTAAAAGAATCTCCTCTGTGGTGTGGCGTTTGTGTAGTCAATGAACGACAGCCTGAAGTTTTATCGGGATGCATCGCAGCTCCATCCAAGACCGCAAGCAATTGCAGAGAATTGTGGACGCAGCCCAGACCATCGCCACAACCAACCTCCTTCCATCGACTCCATCTACACCTCACGCTGCCTCGGCAAGGCCAGCAGCATCATCAAGGACCAGTCTCAACCCGGCCACTCCCTCTTCTCCCCTCTCCCATCGGGCAAGAGGTACAGAAGTGTGAAAATGCACACCTCCAGATTCAGGGACAGTTTCTTCCCAAGTATTATCAGGCATCTGAATCGTACTACCACAACTAGAGAGCGGTCCTGAACTACTATCTACCTCATTGGAGACCCTCGGACTAGCCTTGATTGGGCTTTACTGGCTTTACCTTGCACTAAATGAATGAATGAATGAATACGTTTATTGGCAAAGCATGCACACATACAAGGAATTTGCCTTGGTGCTCCGCTCTAATGTTATTAACCTTATTCCCTTTATCATGTATCTGTACACTGTGAACAGCTCGATTATAATCATGTATTGTCTTTCCACTGACTGGTTAGCACGCGACAAAAGCTTTCACTGTACCTCGGTACACGTGACAATAAACTCAACTCAAGGTATGTTTTTTTATTTTTCAAGTGGTCCAGTGCAGAGTGTAGAGCCAATGAGCTCGCATCCTCCATTGACCTGTTGTGGTGGTAGGCAAACTGTAGCGGGTCCAGGTTCTTGCTGAGGTAGGAGTTGACATGTGCTATAACCAACCTCTCCTGTGCAGAATCATTGTCCCACACATCTCCTTTAAACTTTGTCTCTCTCACCTCCAAGCTGTGCCCTCTAATGTTGGACATTTCCATCCTGGGGTAAAGGCTCTGTCTACCCTATCTACACCTCTCGTAATTTTATAAACTTCTATTGTCTCCTCTCAATCTCTCCAGACCCAGAGAAAACAATCCAATATGTCCATCCTCTTCTTATGGCTAAGACCCTCTAATCCAGCAGCATCTAATCTCTGGCACCTCTTCTGCACCCTCTCCACATTCATCCTGTGATGGGGCGACCAGATCTGCACGCAGTACTCCGAGTGTACCCTAAACAAGCTCCTCTAGAACTGCATCGCGACTACCTGTCTCTTATGCTCAATGACAGACACAAAAAGCTGTAGTAACTCAGAGGGACAGGCAACATCTCTGGAGAGAATGGATAGGTGACGCTTCGGGTCGAGACCCTTCTTCAGACTAGTTAGGGAAAATGGAAACGAGAGCTGTAGATGATGTAGCGAGATAAAGAACAATGAAACAATGATACTCAATGCCCCAGCTGATATAATGATTGCACAGTGTAGCGTATTCAGTCCTGAAGCAGGATCTCAATCCAAAACATCGAGTACCTCTCTGCCTCCACAGATGCTGCCTGACCCACGGAGTTCCTCCAGCACTTTGTTTCTTGCTCCAAATTCCAGCGTCTGCAGTTTCTTGTGTCTCCATGCCTTAACCTTGCTAGACACAAAGTGCTGGCGTAACTCAGCGGGACAGGCAGCATCTCTGTGGAGAGGGAATGGGTGACGTTTCTGATCAAGACCCTTCTTCAGTCCTTCTTACACATGACACCTCAACCTTGCTGATTAGTTACTGAACGGAATTGAAGTAATAATGCTCTGTAGTTTATGGTAACGTTTCCATTTTGATCACAACAGTTAATTAAAGTTTAAAGAGTGAGTATTTCTATCACTGCTCTTCACCAGCTCCCTCCAGTGGTGGCTCACATACTGACATTCGGTTTATATATGTTTCTCGTTTCACCCAACAAACAGCTAACAATGGCATGTTTCCTTTATCATCATCACTTTTTGCATTTATTTTTGATTAATTGTTCTTTATCTCTCCACACCATTGTCTATATCTCTTGTTTTCCTTATCCCTACCAAGTCTGAAGAAGGGTCTCGACCCGAAACGTCACCCATTCCTTCTCTCCAGAGATGCTGCCTGTCCCACTGAGTTACTCCGACGTTTGTGTCTATCTTCGGTGTAAACCAGCATCTGCAGTTCCTTCCTACACTTATATTCCAAGACCAGCATTAAATACTTATCGCCATGAATTAAACTATCATTGTAAAGCACACAGACAAAGCTGCCTTAACGCAGTGAGGACATTAAGTCGCAAAGCTTTCTTACTTTCAGCAGTAAATACATAATTTACTAATATTGTCTTCTGAGCTGATCACAAATTATGACATAGAGTGATGAAGCGCGGAAACTGGCCCTTTCGGCCCAACTTGCCCACACCGACCAACATGCCCCATCTACACTAGTCCCACCTGCCTGCGTTTGGCTCATATCCCTCTAAACCTGTCCTATCCATGTACCCGTCCAAATGTCTTTTATATGTTGTGATAGTCCCTCCTCCGGCAGCTCGTTCCGTGCGCCCACCACCCTCTGTGTGGAAAAAGTCATCATTTCAGTGGTTTAATTCCTTGAGATTTATAAAGTTCCATCATTCATTCTTATTTTTTATTGACTCAGACTGGGCTTGTGGGCTTGAGTTACAGGGAGAGGTTGGGTAGGCTGGGACTTTTTTTCTTTGGAGTGTTGGAGGCTGAGGGGTGACCTTATTGAGGTGTACAAGATCATGAGGGGCACGGATAAAGTGAACGCTCACAGTCCTTTTCCCAGGGTGGAGGATTCTAAAACTAGAGGGCACAGGCTTAATGTGAGAGGGGAGAGATATTGGTGAGACCAATATCTAGTCATTGGTGAGACCACACTTGGAGAGCTGTGTGTCTGTTTCATCGCCCTTAATAGAGAGGATGTTGGAAAGGGTGCAGACGAGAATGACAAGGATGTTACCTGGGGTTGCAGATTAAGGTGCGAGGAGAGAGATTGAAGAGAAACCTCATGGACAACATTTTCACTCAGAGGGTAGTCTGTATCTGGAATGAGCTGCCAGAGGAAGCTATGGAAATGGATACATTTACAACTTTTTAAATGCACTTGGACAGATACATGGACGGGAAGGGTTTGGAGGGAGAGGAGCCAAATGCAGGCAAATGGGACTGGCCCTGAGAGGCAACTGGTTTGGCATGGACTAGATGGGCCGAGGGGCCTGTTTCCATGCTGCACAACCCTATGACATCAATCTAACTGCCTGGCCACTCGCTGGTTAATTACATCATAATGTGTTCATAGATATTTAGTCTGCTTTTGATTGGTTGAAAGACATGACGTGGAAACAGGCCCTTTTGTCCACCGACTCCATGCCAACCATAGATCACCCAGTTCAGTTCAGTTTAGTTTATTGTCACATGTAGGGAGGTACGGTGAAAAGCTTTTGTTGTGTGCTAACGAATCGGCAGAAAGACAACACATGATCGTCCCGTGTACAGATACAGGATAAGGGAATAACGTTTAGTGCAAGGTAAAGTCCAATCAAAGATAGAGATAGTCCGAGGGCCTCCAATGAGTTAGATAGTAGTTTAGGACTCCTCTCGAGTTGTGGTATGATGATTCAGCTGCCTGATAACAGCTGGGAAGAAACTGTCCCTGAATCTCGAATGTCCATTCACACTATTCTGTGTTATCCCAGTTTCTCATCCACTCCCTGTACACTAGGGCCAATTAACTCACAAACCCACACTGGGATATTCATAAACTCAAAAGTGATAGGAGAAGAATTAGACCATTCGGCCCATCAAGTCTACTCCGCCATTCAATCATGGCTGATCTATCTCTCCCTCCTAACCCCATTCTCCTGCCTTCTCCCCATAACCTCTGACACCCGCACTAATCAAGAATCTGTCTATCTCTGCCTTAAAAATAACCATTGATGTGCCCATATGCAAGCATTGGAATAATTAGGAAGGAATTTAAAGAAACAGGCCAGGTGCGACCTCTCTGAATTACTCTCGCCTCGGACGGGCTCGGACAGAAATCGACATCATGACAATATCTAAACGCAGCAAATACCCGGAAACACTCAGCAGGTGGGACAGCATCCATGGAGAGAGAAACGCGCTCAACTTTAGACGCAAAATGCTGGAGTAGCTCAGCGGGACAGGCAGCATCTCTGGAGAGAAGGAATGGGTGATGTTTCGGGTCGAGACCCTTCTTCAGACTGAAGAAACGTCACCCATTCCTGCTCTCCAGAGATGCTGCCTGTCTCGCTGAGTTACTCCAGCATCTTGTGTCTACCTCCGGTTTCAACCAACACCTGCAGCTCTTGCCTCACGGAGTCACGCTCAACATTTAGTCAGAACTAGGAGAGATCTTCCACACACACTGCTTGGTGTCAAGGGTTATGGGCAGGGGCGGCACGGTGGCGCAGCGGGTAGAGCTGCTGCCTCACAGCGCCAGAGACCCGGGCTCCATCCTGACTACGGGTGCTGTCTGTACGGAGTTTGCACGTTCTCCCCGTGACCTGCGTGCGTTTACTCAAGATCTTCGGTTTCCTCCCACACTCCAAAGACGTGCAGGGTTGTAGGGGGCCGAAGAGCCTGTTTCCGCGTTGTATCTCTAAACTGAACTAAAACACTTATGGATTTATGAACATGTGAATTTATGACTCTCTGCTGGAGTGTTTTTATTCCAGTGACTTTTTGTCCTTGTTATTCCGGGCGCTGTATCAGAAGCTGCCTCCACCCCCCCCCCCCCAACCACCCCCCCACCCCTCTCCCCCCCCCCCCCCCCCCCCCCCACCTCCCCCCACCCCCCCCTCTCCCTCCTCCCCCCCCCACCCCCCCCCCCCCCACCTGCTGTGATCAATAAACACCACCGTGCAGCTTCTAATTATTACAAGTTTATTAAAATGATGTTACTGCAAATGGACAATGCCCGCCGTTCCCCACGTGGGCGTGGATGGGCCGCTGACTCGTTCCCGCCGTTCCCCACACGGGCGTGGGTGGGCCGCTGACTCGTTCACACTGCGCCCAAGTCACTGAACGGCGCAATTCATCCGCATCGCTGAACAGACCTCATTATGAACAGTTATAGAGTGACGCAGTGTGGAATTAGGCCCTTCGGCCCAACTTGCCCACACTTGCCAACATGTCCCAGCTACACTAGTCCCATCTGCCTGTGTTTGGTCCATATCCCTCCAAACCTGCCCTATCCATGTACCTGTCTAAATGTTTCTTAAACATTGGGATAGTCCCAGCCTCAACTACCTCTTCTGGTAGCTTGTTCCATACACCCACCACCCTTTGTGCGAAAAAGCTACCCCTCAGATTCCTATTAAATCTTTTCCCCCTCACATTGAACCTTTGTCCTCTGGTCCCCTGCTCTGGGCAAGAGACTGGGCATGTATCCGATCTATTTCTTCCGTGATCTTGTGCACCTCTACATCAATGTGTCAAAACATAGAAACAAGGAACTGCAGGTGCTGGTTTATCAAGGAAAGACACAGAGTGCTGGAGTAACTCAGTGGGTCAGGCAGCATCTGTGGAGAACACGGATAGGTGACGGTTTGGGACCCATCTTCACTGTACATCCCCCCCGCCCTCCACAGATGCTGCCTGACCCGCTGAGTTAATCCAGCACTTTGTGTTTTACGCAAGTTTCCAGCATCTACAGTTCCTCAGGTCATAAGTTCATGTGATAGGAGCAGGATGAGGCCATTCGGCCCTTCAAGTCTACACCGCCATTCAATCATGGCTGGTCTATCTCTGTCTCCTAGCCCCATTCTCCTGCCTTCTCCCCATAACCACTGACACCCGCACTAATAAAACCCCCTCGTGTCGTTTCCTGACTGGGTCTGTCTGTGCGTGTCTGTGCGGAATGTGCCATCTTGCAGCCTTTGTCTGACCCTCATCTATTGAAAGCGCGTTTGACCCAAACCCGGAGTTACAGCCCGGCCCGACGCGCGGTCAGGATCGGAATCGCGGCGGTTCATTTGAAAATAACTTCAAACAGGTTTAACATTGGTGAAGGTGCCTCCACAGTGAGTGCGCTTGGAATTTACAGAGAATTCAGATGGCAACCACAGCAATAAAGATGGTTTATTGTCGCCGCTTGTCACACACACACGAGGCGGGTCCGGTCTCATTCTCCACCGCCTGTCACGTGTAGGAAGGAACTGCAGATGCTGGTTTACACTGAAGATAGACACAACGTGCTGGAGTAACTCAGCGGGGCAGGCAGCATCTGTGGAGAACATGGATGTGTGATGTTTCAGGTCGGGACCCTTTTTCATTCAGCAGTTTATGTCTGTCTGTCCTTTCAATGCAGTCTCGACAACACTCAACCTCGTACTGCCACACCTTGATCGGAAAAATACTTATGCCAGGATCCTCTTCATAGACTTCAGCTCTGCTTTTAACACAATCATTCCGCAGCAGCTGGTGGAGAAGTTGGAGTTATTGGGGGTTGATGCTGGCACATGTAACTGGGTCCTGAACTTTCTATCACAACGGCAGCAGACAGTCAGGGTGGGCAGTAGGACATCAAAAACCATAGCCGTGAGCACTGGCTCGCCCCAAGGCTGTGTCCTAAGCCCCCTGCTGTTTAGTCTGCTTACACACGACTGTACTGCTAGACTCAACAACAACTTCATCACACAGTTCGCTGATGACACAACAGTGGTGGGTCTCATCAGTGACAATGATGAGTCGGCCCACAGGATGGAGGTGGAGCTGCTCACAGGATGGTGCAAATCCCACAACCTCATTCTCAACGTGGGAAAAATGAAGGAGATGGTGGTTGACTTCAGGAGGGTGGGAAAACAACGCCATACACCTCTGCACATCGATGGAGCTGATGTGGAAAGGGTCAGCAGTGTGAAGTTCCTAGGGCTCCACCTGTCAGATGACCTGACGTCCACGACCAACACCACAGCACTGGTCAAGAGAGCCCAGCAGCGACTACACCCTCTCCGAAGACTACGGAAAGCAGGTCTCCCCACTGCACACCTACGAACTTTTTATAGGGGGACAATCGAGAGCACATTAACCTACGGCATCACCTCCTGGTTTGGGAGCTGCAAGGCGTACGAACGGCACCAACTGGACAGGATTGTGAAGACCGCCAGCAGGATTATTGGTGCTCCAGTCCCTTTCCTGCTGGACATATACAGGAAGAGATGTATCAGCAGAGCCATCTCCATCATCAAAGACCCCTACCACCCATCGCATCACATATTCTCCATCCTGCCATCTGGGAAGAGGTACAGGAGCATCAGCTGCAAAACCAGCAGGATGCTCCTCAGCTTCTTCCCGCAGGCAATTAGACTGATAAACGGACTTTGCCCCCTGCCAAAGTATCGCGCACCAAACACCAACCTGGACACACTGAAGCAGAGCCATTGTCGTGCCGCTGCCGATTGGAATTCATGATATATGTACTTTTATTCTTTTTTTCTATTTATTTTTTACCGCACACTGAATGGACACTGGTTGAGCAAGGTTTGTTCGTTTCCTCTGGGTATGTAAGTACTCAGGAAAGTGATAATAAAGATATACAATACAATACAACCTGCCGACTGGAGCAGAGCTGTGATCACAACTGTCCTGATGTCAGTCTAGAGTCTTTGCGCCAAACATCCGCCACAACGTGGTCCTCAAACGACCCGCAGTTGCCCGTCTCACGGCCCGAGCGGCCGCGGTGACCAGTGAGCGTTGTCCAGCGCGTTGTCCGGTGAGTGTCGCCGGCAGAGGAGGGGCGGAGAGGGGAGGCGGCGCCGGGCCGGGCCGGGCCGGGCCGGGCAGCGAGTAGCTCCAGCCCAGCTCCACACCTGCCGGGCCGGGCCGGGCCGGGCCGGGCAGCGAGTAGCTCCAGCCCAGCTCCACACCTGCCGGGCCGGGCCGGGCCGGCGCTCAGTGCATGGGCAGCGTGTGTTGGTAGCCGGCGCCGGGGAAGTAGTTGAAATGCCAGGCGAGTGGCAGCGAGGACTCGGCCAACGTGTCGAGGTGGCTCTGGTGACAACCGGCCCTGGCGCCGGGACACAGCGGGGTCGCGGACATCGCCGGCCCGGGCTCCGGGAAGCTGCGCGGCGGCGGCGGGGGTGGGAGGTAGAGGGGGGGTTCGGGGAAGCGGGGTGCCGGGGGTCCGGGGTGGGTGTAGTCCGGGGGTCCGGGGTGCCCGAGAGGCGGCGGGAGGCCAGAGCGCAGCAGTGAGGACAGGCTGGCGATCTTGCTGATGGCTCTCCGCAGCGTGGCGATCTTGGACAGGCGCTTGCCGCTCAGGTCGTGCCTCAGGCTGAGCCGCAGCGCGTTAAACGCCTGGTTATAATCCACAATGCGCTTCCTCTCCCGCACATTGGCCGCGACGCGCCGCGCCTTGGAGCGCACGGGCCGGCACCGCTTCTTGCCCCGGCTCTCCGCACCCTGGCCCCGGCCTCTGCCCCTCCGCTCCCCCGGCCTCCGCTCCGGCTCCTCGCCCTCCTCACAGGCTCCGTCCGCATCCATGGCCGAGCCCGGGGATCCGCCTGTCCGCGGCAGGTCAGCTCCGGCCTCAGCTCCGGCCAACGGGGGGTCGGTACCAGCCGAACTCTCTGGACCAACGCCACTGCAATACTGGCCAAACTCTCCTGCCAGCCCGGACCCCAACTCTATCCCGTCTTAAAGGCGGTGCCGGGGTCGGACCCCGCGAGGCGGTCCCTCTTTCAACACCAGAGGGTTAAATTCCACCCCCTGCCCGTCCCGTCCCGTCCCGTCTCTCTCTCCCCGCCACTTCCATCGTTAACTCTTTGCATCCTGTCGCCGCTTCCTTCAGGCCACGTATGTCCCACAGGTACAGAGTGGACACTGGACACGAAGTACCGCAGATACACAAAATACTGGGGTAACTCAGCGGGACCGGCAGCGGCTGTGGAGGCCAAGTCAGTGGGTAGACAGATTGTTGATCAGTGCGGGTGTCAGGGGTTATGGGGAGAAGGCAGGAGGATGGGGTTAGGAGGGAGAGATAGATCAGCCGTGGTTGAATGGTGAAACTTGATGGGCCGAATGGCCTAATTCTGCTCCTATTACATATGATCTCATGATACTGGAGAGAAGGAATGGATGATCGAGACCCTCCTTCACACCTCTCGAGGGACACTGTCTGTCCCGCCGAGTTACTCCAGCATGTTGTGTCTGTGTTCGGTGTAAACCAGCTTCTGCAGTTCCTTCCTCAGCATGAAGTCCCCTTGGTTCCACAACGCTGGCCTTTAAGGCGAGAGGGGGAAGATTTAATAGGGACCTGAGGGGCAACGTGTTCACACAGAGGGCGGTGTGTGTGTGGGACAAGCTGCCACAGGAGGTAGCTGGGACTGGGACTATCACAATATTGACAATTTATTTGTGAGGCAGCAACTCTGCCGCTACTCTAAAGAAACGAGGCCGGCACGGTGGTGCAGCGGGTAGTGCTGCTGCCTCACAGCGCCAGAGACCCGGGTTCAATCCTGACTACGGGCGCTGTCTGTACGGAGTTTGTACGTTCTCCCCGTGACCTGCGTGGGTTTTCTCTGGGTGCTCCGGTTTCCTCCCACACTCCAAAGACGTTCAGGTTTGTAGGTTAAACGGCCTGGTGTAATTGAAAGTTGTCCCTGGTGTGTAGGATGGTGTTAGTGTGCTGGGATCGCTGGTCATTGGGCCGAAGGGCCTGTTTCCGTGCTGTATCTCTAAACTAAACGTAGCTGAAGTTTGTTATCATCAGGGTGTCCGTCCACAGCCTCAGTGTAATCCTGGGCCTCCTCCACTGTCAGAGTGAGGCCCAGCGTAAATTGAGGGAACAGCACCTGATATTTCGCTTACAACCCTTTCCCTCTCCGTTCCTTCCCCATTTTCACTCACCGACTAGCTTTACTGGCCTCCTGATTAAATGTTGCTGAGTGTACGCCTCGGTGTCACCTTCCCCTCAGCTAAACTATGGTCCATTCTACATTTTCCTTTATCGTCGTCCCCTTTGATCTCACGTTTTCACACCTCACCCTTCCATATCTCCATGTATCCCTCTCCCCTGACTCTCACTCTGAAGATGGGTCTCCACCGGAAACGTCACCCATTCCTTCTCTCCAGAGATGTTGCCTGTCTCGCTGAGTTACTCCAGCTTTGTGTGTCTAGCTGGAGTAACATGGACCTCCTTCTCCCAAGAGTCTTAAGAGCTTGTCCCACTTACGTGTCCTTGGCACGCAAATTACGCGATCACGAGGTCGCGTAATTTGCGAGCCAAGGACGCGTAAGTGGGACAGGCCCTTTACCGCACTCAGTCCCAGTGTGGAATGTGTTCCTGCATTGGGCATTGGCCTCCACCGGTGTTGCCAATGTTCCAGGTGCCCACAGCAATGTCTCAACTCACCTGTGTGTGTGCATGGTTTGTTCCTCCAGCAGAGGGCGCTGAGATGCGACGTAGACCAGGTACAGGTGTGACCAGGTAGCTCAGACCAAGTCCTCTCCCAGAGTGAGCTCATTCATGTGGCCTGCCTTTACGCTTCAAGCGTACTCTGCCTAGAATGTGGAACTGGTCATAGAGCTGTACAGCACAGAAACAGGCCCTTCGGCCCTCCTAGTCCATGCTGACCAAGTGGGCAATCTGGGCTGTAAACCTTTCTTATCCATATCTGTCCAAATGCTTCTATAGCTTCCTTGGGGTGGGGGATTGCAACCTTCACGTGGTCCACCCTGTTTCAACTAATGCAAACAACCCGGCGTACACAAACAAATACAACACGTTGTCCTACAACTTTAGGTTGTGCGAGAGGAAGTATAGCTTCCTTTAGACTTCAGAGATTCAGCATGGAAACAGGCCCTTCGGCCCACCGAGTCCATGCCAACCAGCGATCACCCCATGCACTGGCACTATCTTACACACTAGGGTCAATTTAACATTTCTACAGAAACCTGCATACCTGTGCATCTTTGGAGTGTGGGTGCAAACTGAAGCAGCAGTCGTCAGGATGGAGGCCGGGTGTGTGGAGCTGCGAGGCAGCAACTGTTCCGCTGCGCCACCGTGCCGCCCTCATCTGCTCAATGGTGTTTTATAGTTAAGTATGCACGGCACCGTGGAATTATTCTGCACAACCCACACATGCACAGTCGGCGCAATGTTGGCGCAATTAAACAAAAATAAAATAAAATAAAATAAAAAAGAAACAAACAGAGAACACAAACCGTTCAAAGTGCAAAGTCCAGTCCACAGGTTGTAAGTCCCGGAGCGCCCTGATCCAGGTAAGCCCAGGTGAGCCCGACCACGACCCGACGGTAGTTGCTGCGTCTCACTGTGCCCCCACGGGACCCCGAGTTTTCTACAAATCCCACAGGGCGGGCACGGCTTGTTAACGGCACGGATTTTTTCACGGTGGTGTTGCAGTAACGTAATGGCCCGTGCAGTGTCTCGTGAGTCTATCGTGGGAGTAGTATAATATGTATATACCGGCCTTAGCGAATGCTAGCGCCCGGCTCTCCTGGGAGACCCGGGGAACAATGAACCCTCAGGATTAAAGGGAGAAACTCTACAGCCACAGCAAGTGTCACTGTCATAAAAACAGATCTGCACACCTGGGGATATTCATCAACCAGCATCGGCCAGAGCATTACTTGAAAACAAAGTCTGTGACCTCATCATCTTCCCTTCCGACAACCCCGAGGAAATTTCAACAGGAATATATTATGGCGTGTGTGTGGCCCTTGTGTGTGTCTGTGTGTGTGTCGTGTGTGTGTCCAACTGTGTGTGTGAAGTGTGATTGTGTGTTTGTGTCTGTGATTCTGTACTGTCTACCTTCTCATAATTGTATATACAATGATCAGTGTGCCCTAGAACATACAGCATTCCAGTGAAATCTATCCAAGTCTGTCCAACCTCTCCCTGTAGCTAACACCCGCTAATCCGTCAGTATTCTAGTCTGAAGAAGGGTCATTCACTAAGATGTCACCCGTCCTTTTTCTCCACAGATGCTGCCTGACCCGCTGAGTTACTCCAGCACTCTGCGTCTATCTTTGGTATAAACCAGCATCTGCAGTTCTTTGTTTTTAGCGTTCTGGTAAACCTCCTCTGCACCGTCTCCATAGCCTGCACACCCTCCCTGTGATGGGGGAACAGAAACGCATGCAATACTCCAAATACTGCCTGACCAACATCCAGTCAAACTACACCATGACTTCCAGAGGTAGACACAAAATGCTGGAGTAACTCAGCGGGTCAGGCAGCATCTCTGGAGAGAAGGAATGAGCGACGTTTCGGGTGGAGTGCCTTCTTCATGACTTCCTGGCTCTTGTACCCCTCACCCTGTCCCTGTCCTAGTTCGTATTTACCGTAAGCCATTACATAGGTTTAAGCTGAGGTCATAAGGTCATGTGATAGGATTAGAATCAGGCCATTCGGCCCATCAAGTCTACTCCTCCATTCAATCACGGCTGATCTATCTCTCCCTCCTAACCCCATTCTCCTGCCTTCTCCCCATAACCTCTGACACCCGCACTGATCAAGAATTTATCTTTCTCCGGGGGTGGGGGGGAAGGGGGAGATTTAATACGAACTTTAAGGGTAACATTTGCACATGTATGGAACGAACTGCCAGAGGAGGTAGTTGGGGCAGGGACTATCACAATGTTTAATAAACAATTAGACAGGTACATGGATAGGACAGGGTTTAGAAGGATATGGGCCAAACAAAGGCAGGTGGGATGGGTGTAGATGGAACATGGCCAGTGTGGGCAAGTTGGGCTGAAGGGCCTGTTCTTGGGGGGATGGACCTATTTCAGACTAGTCACCCATTCCTTGTCTCCACAGATGCTGCCTGTCCCGATGAATTACTCTTGTAAATAGGCAATTCACAAACTCTTAAACTGTTAAAAGCCCGCGCAGCTTGTCTTTGATGCTGACATCTCTGAGCGCTGGGCCACGTTTGAATTTGATTTCACACACTTCGTCAACGTCGCACACCACGCCAATCCCGACTCCCTTAAAGCCTCCCTCCTTGTTGGACCTGATGCCATGAAGAGAGCCAGAACTTTCACCTACGCTCCAGCGGTCCTGGACGACAACAATGTGGTGACTACTCCTGCAGAGTCTGCCAGCGACCCCGCTTGCCTGCTACGTAAGTTCAGGGAGATTTGTGACCTGCCCTCGAACCGCATTCTAGAGAGGGCACGGTTCTTTGCAAGGAAACAGTTGCCGGATGGACCTATTGAATATTTTATTGCTGATTTGCGTTATCTCGCCCAACGGTGCCGTTTTGGTGACATGACAGACCAGCTCACTAGAGACATTTTAGTAACTGGCATGCGTGACCAGAAGCTGCGATGTGAGCTTCTAAGGGATTCGGATCTAACGTTAGAAAAAGCCATGCATGCCTGCAGATTGTCTGTGGTCGTGTATTGCCAGATGACCACCGGGATTCGGGCAATAAATCTATCAACCTGGCTGGGCTTTGGGGACCACAGCCTCGGATGGGAAACAATGCTTTTCTGCCGCGTGCCAACCCTGGTCCTGGTGAAGTGCCCCCATAAAGGTGGCCAAACTGTAACTACATGCACCACCGACTGTCGACGTGCCCCGCCTATGGCAAGGCCTGTAACTTTTGTAAAAAACTGAATCATTTCTCTGCGGCCTGTCGTTCCCGTGGGAGACCGGTACAGATTTCCAGATCTAATCTAAACATGCTGAGCCAATCTGATGGCTGTTACGGCTCACAGCCCAACATAGCTGAATCCTATGATGCAGATCCAATTAATTCTCCCGAGGATTCGAGTGTGTTTTCACTCCTCCATGCACCTGGCCAACGTTCTGGTCTCCAACTGGAGGCGTGGGTTCGAATCCCACTTCTGACACCATGTAAATAGGCAATTCACAAACTCTTAAAGTGTGCAACATCTTTTATTGATAGCACAGGATATTACATACATCATCAAGCACTGGCTACATTCTTCTACTGAACTGTACCCAGGGAGGGGAAGGCGTTATGATTGATGTTAACTAGGCGGGGTTAATGGTACTGAGGTAGCTATATTATTGGTTGCATATATAAGCCATCTACACTCTAGCTATTGGAGAAAGAGCACCTTATTTTAGTTTAGTTTAGTTTAGAGATACAGCGCGGAAACAGACCCTTTGGCCCACCGAGTCTGCACCGACTGGCGATCCCCGCACACCAACACTATCCTACACACACTAGGGACAATTTACACTTACACCAAGCCAATTAACCTACAAACCTGTACGTCTTTGGAGTGTGGAAGGAAACCAAACATCTTAGAAAAACCATGCGGTCATGGTGAGAACGCCCAAACTCCATACAGACAGCACCCGTAGTCAGGATGGATCCCGGGTCTCTGGCACTGTGAGGCAGCCGCTCTACCCGCTGCACTGCCATGCCACCCTTCACTTACAACCCAATGGGATAACCATTGAGTTAATCATTGAGCTATGGAGTCATACTGTTTGTTCCAAGCTGTCCAACCGGCCAACATGCCCCATCTAAGCTAGCCCCATACGCCCACATTTGGCCCGTATCCCTCTAAACCTATCCCATCCATGTACCTGTCCAAATGTCTTTTAAATGTTGTTATAGTACCTGTCTCAACTACCTCCTCTGGCAGCTCATTCCATGCACCCACCACCCATTGTGGGAAAATGTTACCCTTCAGATTCCCATTATATCCTTTCACCTTCTATTTACATAGAAACACAGAAAATAGGTGCAGGAGGAGGCCATTCGGCCCTTTGAGCCAGCACCACCATTCATTGTGATCATGGCTGATCATTCCCAATCAATAACCCGTGCCTGCCTTCTCCCCATATCCCTTGATTCCACTAGCCCCTAGAGTTAACCATATAACAATTAACCATATAACAATTACAGCACGGAAACAGGCCCTCTCGGCCGGTCCAGTCCGTGCCGACCATTTGTTTTCCCCTAGTCCCATCTACCTGAGAGCTCTATCTAACTCTCTCTTAAATCCATCCAGTGATTTGGCCTCCACTGCTCTCTGTGGCAGGGAATTCCACAAATTCACAACTCTCTGGGTGAAAAAGTTTTTTCTCACCACAGTCTTAAATGGCCTCCCCTTTATTCTAAGACTGTGGCCCCTGGTTCTGGACTCGCCCAACATTGGGAACATTTTTCCTGCATCTAGCCTGTCCAGTCCTTTTATAATTTTATATGTTTCTATAAGATCCCCCCTCATCCTTCTAAACTCCAGTGAATACAAGCCTAGTCTTTTCAATCTTTCCTCATATGACAGTCCCGCCATCCCAGGGATCAATCTCGTGAACCTATGCTGCACTGCCACAATCACAAGGATGTCCTTCCTCAAATTAGGAGACCAAAACTGTACACAATACTCCAGATGTGGTCTCACCAGAGCCCTATACAACTGCAGAAGAACTTCTTTACTCCTATACTGAAATCCTCTTGTTATGAAGGCCAACATTCCATTAGCTTTCTTCACTGCCTGCTGTACCTGCACGCCAACCTTCAGTGACCGGTGTACAAGGACACCCAGGTCTCGCTGTACCTCCCCCTTACCTAACCTAACCCCATTGAGATAATAATCTGCCCCCTTGTTTTTGCCACCAAAGTGGATAACCTCACATTTATCTATATTATACTGCATCTGCCACGCATCTGCCCACTCACTCAACCTGTCCAGGTCCCCCTGCAACCTCCTAACATCCTCTTCACAGTTCACACTGCCACCCAGCTTTGTGTCATCTGCAAACTTGCTAGTGTAGCTCCTAATTCCCTCTTCCAAATCATTAATATATGTGGTAAACAGTTGCGGCCCCAACACCGAGCCTTGCGGCACTCCAATTGCCACTGCCTGCCAATCTGAAAAGGACCCATTCACTCCTACACTTTGCTTCCTGTCTGCCAACCTATTTTCTATCCATGTTAACACCCTACCCCCAATGCCATGTGCTCTAGTTTTAGTCACCAGTCTCCCGTGCGGGATCTTATCAAAGGCTTTCTGAAAGTCTAGATACACTACATCCACTGGCACCCCTTCATATATTTTACTTGTCACATCCTCAAAAAATTCCAGAAGATTAGTCAAGCATGATTTTCCTTTCATAAATCCATGGTGACTTGGCCTAATCATTTTACTGCTATCCAAATGCCCCATTATTACCTCTTTAATAATTGACTCCAGCATCTTTCCCACCACTGAAGTCAGGGTAACTGGTCTGTAATTTGCTGTTTTCTCTCTCGCTCCGTTCTTGAAAAGTGGGATAACATTAGCTATCCTCCAATCCACAGGAACTGATCCTGAATCTATTGAACATTGGAAAATGATCACCAATGCATCCACTATTTCTAGAGCCACCTCCCTGAGGACCCTGGGATGCAGACCATCAGGCCCAGGGGATTTATCATCCTTCAGTCCCATTAGCCTACCCAATATTATTTCTCGCCTAATGAAAATTTATTTCCGTTCCTCTACCCCCTTAGGTCCTCTGTCCTCCAGTACATCTGGGAGATTGTTTATGTCTCCCTTAGTGAAGACAGATCCGAATTACCTGCTCAACTCTTCTGCCATTTCCTATGTTCCCAATTCACCTACTCTGAGCAAGAGACTTTGTAAACCTTGCTCCAGTAGGAGCTATGGAGAGTAAATTGCAGGCAGCTGTAGATGGTTACATGATCCACATCAGACATGTGGGACTTGTTTAAAGGCCAGCTGATTAGAGTTCAGGACCAGCATGTTCCAGTGAGGAGGAGGGATAAGGACTAGAGAGGTAAATGTGATCAAGAAGTAAAATGAAATTACGTAAGATTTTGGAAGATGAAATCAGACCCAGCTTTGGAGGAATATAAAGCAAGGTGCCATAGAATCAACCACGTGATTGCAGGGGCCAAAAGGGGTCGTGAAATGTCAAATTAATGTGAACTTCTGATATGTACCAGAGGCACTCGGTTCCTTCACACTGATGAATGCAATGAGGTGACACTTTCTGTACTGCCTCAGTGAAGTCCATGGCGACACGGCAATCGTTGCACTTTAGTATTATTTATCAATGTGCTTGTGCATAGTGTGACTTTACTAAACTGTATCAAAACAAAGGGTTTCACTGTACCCAGGTACTTCTGACAATAAAACACAAAGCGCTGGAGGAACTCGGTGGCTCACCTGCCTGACCAGCAGACTTGTTCCAGAACAGGGTACAGCGCCAGAGACCCGGGTTCGATCCTGACTATAGGTGCTTGTCTGTGCGGATTTCAGATGCATTTATTTAATTTGCAAGAGCTAGATAGAGCTCTTCAAGATAGTGGAGTCAGGGGATATGGGAAGAAGGCTGGAACGGGGAACTGATTGTGGATGATCAGCCATGATCACATTGAATGGTGGTGCTGGCTTGAAAGGCCTACTCCTGCACCTATTGTCTATTGTCTATTAATATTAGATCCAATTGCTTTGTGTTGCTCAACAGAACATACAAATAAATATATATTCAACATGTGTAACAGAAAAATGTATCAACATGAATAGAATATAACATCATATAATAATGTAACATAATTATGTATAATATAGCAACAGGTGTATATAGTCAACTGAACTACATTTTGAATGTACAAGTTATTGAACAAATGCATTGAAACCGATTCTTGAATGATGGTGTAAGGTTTTGTTTGACAAATTGCTATCTTGTCTACTCATCTTTAATCTGGTAGTGGTTTCAATCTTTAAAAACTATCTAAAATATAAATGTGGACGGGTGTAATTAGCATCAGCCTATTTGTCTATTGCCCCAACACTTTGTAGCTGCTTTGAACTCTGCTTGTTGGCCGCCGGAGATATAACTGGGCAATAAATAACTGGTGCGTAGCCCCGGGCAGTGGCGGGCTGTGGATAGAACTTCAAAGGTCGGAATGATTCTCCAGAGAAAAAATATTTTACAATTATCACCTGAGCTGCCTGCTGCCCCTACCCATCACCGTGAATTACTCTGCAACCTCTCGCTTGTCTTTTTAACGGAACCCTTTGCCTAAATTAATAGATTACCAATGCGAGCAAATAAAAGACAAGTTATGTGTGATTTACTGTAAGGTGGATTCCTGGTGAAGACTGCCACTTATCTCTTTATAGGCTATCATTTTGTTCTTCACTCGGCAATTTTTCTCCCCCTTCCACGGCGTTGTGTAATTTACAGTGTGATTATCCACCACAGTGGAACAATGAGGCATGTCATCGAGTTGTACATCCATGCCCACCAAGGTGCCTCGTCTACTCTAGTTCCCCATTTACTCGCTTCGATGGGGCATTTGTGGCCTTCGTCCAACCATCTGTTCATCAAATAACCCTCCTCACCTTCATCAACCTGTTACAGGCTTTGTCCTGCCCCCACCCCCAGTAACTCAGCGGGTCAGGCAGCATCTCTGGAGAAAAGTCGTGACGTGTTGGGTCATAATCCTTCAAAGAATCGGGAAAACAAACCATGCACAATTCAGTCATTCCAACTTTCTCCTCACTTGCCGTCATAATATGATTATTAATTTGTGTAATGTTGGGAAGTCAGCCAAAGATAACATCTCCAGGCTTGGCCAAACCCCATCTGCCTTTTTGCGGGTTATTTCATTGATCAGAGTCGGTGACTAATTGTACTTGGAAAGGAAATGGCAAAGATGTTTTTATGAAAGCTTGTTCACAAAACAACACATCCTGGTTTGTGCTGACTCGCCTAGTCGCACATGGCAGTCGGACACTGAGGCTGCGCCTGACTGGCGATGGAAACGTTGTCCAAATGCCCCACGCACGCACCCACCGTGTTTCACGTTCACCGTTCCTGCAGACCGCCAATAACCTCCCCGCTTGGGGTGGCACCTGAATTTGGGCGTCTGGTCTCGTGTACTAATTGCTCTGGAATTCATAAGTTCTACGAGCAGAATTAGGCCATTCGACCCATCAAGTCTACTCCGCCATTCAATCATGGCTGATCTATCTTTCTCTCTCAACCCCATTCTCCTGCCTTCTCCCCATAACCCCTGACACCCGCACTAATCAACAATCTGTCTATCTCTGCCTTAAAAATATCCATTGACTTTTCCACATTGGTGGCAAGGAATTCCACAGATTCACCACCCTCTGACTAAAGACATTTCTCCTCATCTTTCTAAAGGTACATCCTTTTATTCTGAGGCTATGGCGTCTGGTCCTAGACTCTGCCACTCGCGGAAACATCCTCTCCACATTCACTCTATCCAGGTCTTTCACTATTCTGTACGTTTCAATGAGGTCCCCCCTCATTCTTCTAAACTCCAGTGAGTACAGGCCCAGTGCCGTCAAACACTCATTGTTGTCCCCAGATTGAAAATCGTATTCCTCAATAAGAGAGAGTGGGGTAGTGAAATAGTTGGGAAAATATAGGGGGGGGGTGAGAAAATAACATCAGTTGATTTAGAGAGACTCTTTGCCCCTCTACATTATAGGGACAGGTTCACCCAAACATGCTTGATGGTGAATTAGTTTTACCTGCAAACACTTAAAGACTGACAACGGATATAGACAATCCACGTGAAACCTATTATTGAGTAACCATAATAGTGCAAGATTGAAGTCCATGATGCAACCAGAGGCATGCTCTACAGAAGATCACAGTTGCTGGGGTTAGTGTTGTGCAGTGTTCTAGAGCCTGATGGATGCTGGGAAGAAGCTGTTCCTGAACCTGGAGGTCACGGTTTTCAGGCTCTGTACCTTCTTCACAATTGTCTGGATTTAAGGTGTTGGGGGGAGATTTAATAGGAATCTATTAAATAGGAGGGGTGACTTTTTTTCACTCAAAGGGTGGTGATTGTGTGGAACAAACTGCTGGAGGAGGTAGCTGAAGCAGGAACTATCGCAACGTTTAAGAAACATTTGGACAGGTACATGGATAGGACAGGTTTAGAGGGATATAGGCCAAACACAGGCAGGTGGGACCAGTGTAGATGGGGCATGTTGGTGGGCGTGGGAAAGTTGCGCCAAAGGGCTTTTTTCCACACTGTATCACCCCCTGGTGGCAGCGAGATGAGAGCGTGGCCAGGGTGGTGTGGGTCTCTGATGATGCCGGCTGCCTTTTTGAGGCAGCGACTCCTGTAGATCCCTTTGATGGTGGGGAGGTCAGTACACATCATGGAGTATTGACCCTTCATTTTACAAACAAGGGAGTCACACAGAGGGCGTGCCTTTGTTTTTAAATCCATTCTCATCCTTCTCTCATGTCCCAAGTATCTAGGTAATGCAACTCTGAGTCACATGATCAAGTGGCAGAATGTTGCAGCAGGTATAACTGCTGTCTCACAGCGCCAGAGACCCGGGTTCGATCCTGACCTCGCGTGCTGTCTGTGTGGAGTTTGCACGTTCTCCCCGTGACCACATGGGTTTGCACCGGGTGCTCATGTTTCCACCCACATCCCAAAGACGTGTGGGTTTGTTGGTTAATTGGCTTCTGTAAACTGCCCCTAGTGTGTAGGGAATGGATGGGAATGTGGGATAACACAGAACTGTTACTTTGACGGTCAGCGTGGACTTGGTGGGCAGTAGCTTTTCACTGACCCCTAGTACACGTGACAATAAACTATGCTGAACGGAAGGGCCTGGTTATATTCTGTACGACTCTAAGCCTCACACTGTACACACAAAGTGGTCCTGAAGGGCATTACACATGGGGAGGGGTGACCAAACTGCCAATGCTATCTCTCGGATCAGACTCTAAATCATGGCCCTGACTCCCTTTAAACAACCTCACCGACTCTTCAAAGGTAACCAGTAGAATTCTCCTGATGAACTGGCCATCAATTATCCCTCCACCAACACTATTAAAAACAGATTATCAGGTCATTTCTTTCGTGGCAGAATGCAAATTGTTCCTGTGTTTCCTTCATTGCTCCAGTTAACTACACTTCCCTACAGCCATTAGGCTGTTAAACACGACAACCTCCAATATGCTCTCAACTACAGAGACCATCTATGTGTATTATTGCACTATTAGTATGTGTTTGTTTTTCTGCATGTGTCTATATACACACACTGAATTGTTTCTCATTTATTATATAGTTTACATTGTACGATGTTTCCATATTGTGGTGTGTTGCTGTGAGTAAGGATGTCATAGTTCTGTCTGGGACACGTGTCAATAAAACACTCTGGACTCTCTTGGTTCTTGACTTCGGACTTGCTTCAGTGGCAATGAATTGGCTTTGGGACATTCTGATGTTGGGTCAGGTGCAGTAATAACCAATGTCCAGACCTAGCAACAATGAACGTTGCCTCAACATCACTGGTCTCGCCCAGAACTGTCTGCTCCTGAAACCAAAGCACTAACATTCACTGCAATGTAATTAGAATTTCTAATGGAAGTGTATAAAAACACGAGTGGAAGGTGAAAGCAAAGTCTTTTTTCCCCAGGGTAAGGGAATTGATAAATTATTAGTGGCACGGTGGCGCAGCGGTAGAGTTGCTGCCTCACAGCGCCAGAGACCCGGGTGTGATCCAGACTATGGGTGCTTATCTGTATGGAGTTTACACTTTCTCCCCGTGAACTGAGTGAGTTTTCTCCAGGTACTCCGGTTTCCTCTCACATCCCAAAGACGTGCAGGTTTGTAATTGGCTTCTGTGTGCAGCTTAGTAACCATTTTTACTCTTTTTACCACGACAATAAAGAAACCATTAATTAAGAGACTGCGTTTTGAAGATTTATCTTTGGATGGCTTTGAATGTCTCGTGGGGAGCTCGCGTGCGTGTCAAAATTATCTCCTTACCCCTGGCTTCAATCATAGGGGCTGGAGGAAAGATTCCTTGAACGATATAATAATCTGCCACTACGTCTAGAATAGAACTAGTGTACAGGTGATCAATGGTTGCCGCGGATCCAGTGGTTGACCACTTCCACACTGTATCTCTAAACTAATGAGGTGTAATACCAGGTAACCATAACAGTGCTAGCTAAAGTCCTTAGTAAGGGGACAACCCTATAATTCATAGTAATAGACGTATTTGGAAACAAATAGTTAAGACCCTACATATGGATAATTTGTCACTTTGTTTGCCAATTATGAATAATCCCTTGTTTAGGCCCTCTGTATTGGACAAGGGGTTTAAACACTGGAATGATTTAGGAATTAAAAGGATAGAACACCTTTACAAGAAAGGAAAATTTCTTTCATTTCAAGAGTTACAGGATATCTATGGATTGCAGTCAAATAACATATTTAGGTATTTACAAATTAGAAACTATATTGTCAAATACGCAAGACTATAAAAATAGAAAACCAGTATTATTAGATGAATTGTTTAATAAACACCCAAATACAGAAAAAGTAATAGCGTATATATATATATATATAATACTATTTTGGATATGGAAATCCCAACTTCGGAAATATATCGACAAACATCTATCACGAAGGAAACTTGGGAAGAAAGCCTACAATGTATACTTCGCTGCTCATTAAATGCTAGACATATATTGATACAATTTAAGATATTACACAGATTACATTATTCAAAAACAAAATTAAATAGAATTTATTCTAACATTTCTCCTATTTGTGATTTAACGCATAGTTTTGTAACATGTATAAAACTTAATTATTATTGGACAGAAATCTTTAGAGTTATCTCTGAAGTTCTTAAAATTAAACTGGACCCAGATCCAAAATTAATAATATTAGGAGTTCTGGATTCAAATCTAATATTAACAGTAAACCAAAGAAATTTCTTGGATTACTGTTTGATAATAGGGAAAAAATTAATATTGAAATTTTGGAAGGGAACATTATCCCCCACAATTAAAATGTGGACAGTGGAAATGTTGGAGACTTTGCATTTGGAAAGAATCAGATTTGTCCTAATGGACAAATACAAACTCTTTGAACAGATATGGTCTCCATATACAGAATATTTGAAGGGTAGCTGTTCTTGGCATCACAACTCAATGGGTACCCGGCAGGATCAGATGAAAATAACTTTCTGTTTTTCTTTTTGATTTGTATACATGTCTCTATTGATATTGCTATTTGAAATTGTGTAATTCACTATTAAGATGTATACTATAATCTCTTTTTTTTAATATATATATAATACTTTGTTTTAATTAAATACATATAACAAGAATATATACATATATTTTTTTTCTTCTCTTTCTCTTCTCTTTCTATATAATCAAAATTATTATTTAATCACTATTCTTATTGATTAAAATCTATTCTTTTCTTTTTCTACTTTCTAAAACAATAGAAGTTTATAAGAATTACTTGTAACATTCGTATACTTATTGAAATAAGTTGGTTGTGTATTTGAAAAGTTGTTATACCGTTGTTATGATGGATTACTTCTAATAAAAATATTATTACAGAAAAAATAAAGTCCTCAGTACAACCAAAGACACAGTCTGGAGAAGACCATCATTGCTGAGGTAGCAGTTAGTGTAGTCTCGTGTTCAAGGATGCTAGTTGCAGTTTGGAAAGTCTGGGACAGTCTAGGACTAGAGGTCACGGCCTCTGAATTAAAGGGCGTTCTTTTAGGAAGGAGATGGGGAGAAATGTTTTTAGTCAGAGGGTGGTGAATCTGTGGGATTCTTTGCCACAGACGGCTGTGGAGACCAAGTCAGTGGATATTTTTAAGGCTGAGATAGATAAATTCTTGATTGGTACGGGTGTCAGAGATTATGGGCAGAAGGCAGGAGAATGGAGTTATGAGGGAGAGATAGATCAGCCATGATTGAATGGCAGATTAGACTTGTTGAACTGAATGGCCAAATTCTACTCCTAGTCCTAGTGGAAACATCTCTCCACATCCACTCTATCCAAGCCTTTCAGTATTCGGTAAGTTTCAATGAGGTCCCCCCTCATCCTTCCAAACTCCAGCGAGTACAGGCTCAGTGCTGTGAAACGCTCATCATATGTTAACCCACGCATTCCTGGGAACCTCCCCTGGACCCCCTCCAGAGTCAGCACATCCTTCCTCGGATATGTGGCCCATGAGTGCTCACGACGCTCCAAATGTGGCCTGACCAGCTCCTTATAGAGCCTGAGCATTACATCTCTACAACATTACATGATCATTACATCACAGTCCGTGGAAGATCACAGTTGCTGGGGTTAGTGTTGTGCAGTGTTCTAGAGCCTGATGGTTGTTGGGAAGAAGCTGTTCTTGAACCTGGAGGTCACGGTTTTCAGGCTCGTGTACCTTCCTCCCGATGGTGGCAGCGAGATGAGATTATCGAACATCATGGCTTCATTTTAAAAGGAGTAGACACTGCTTCCATGTTGAGATTGTGCCCCAGTTTTCCTCAGGGCTCTTTTAGTTTGGTTTCGGGAAAAAAAGTTAGTTTTCAAAAACTTTCCAAAGTCCCCAAAATGGATAAATCGGGTGGCGTGGTGGTGCAAAGACTGCTGCCTTGCAGCGCCAGAGAGCCGGGTTCCATCCCGACTACGGGTGTTGCCTGAATGGAGTTTGTACGCTCTCCCCGTGACCGCGTGGGTTTTCTCCGGTATCTCTGGTTTCCTCCCACACTCCAAAGGCGTACAGGTCTGTGGGTTAATTGGCTTGTGCGTGTAGGATAGTGTAAATGTTCAGGGATCGCTGGTCGGTGCAGCTTGATGGCTGGAGGGCCTGCTTCTGCGCTGTATCTCTAAACTAAACTGTAATATTGGCGGCGAGATGAGATTTGATAGATGGCTGTTCCTGTTTTTTTAATGTTTGATATTAACTTGAGGAGATGGGGCCACACTTTAAGAAGTTGGTTCCTCCAATGTGAGCCTTCTCTTGTCGACAGGTGAACTAATTATTGCTATTGCCTGATTAATCTGAAATGCCTGGGTCAGAAATGACACGACAATAGAAGGGGAAGTGTGGTCAAGCTATCAGCTGGCCACATCTCCCTCACCCCGCTACTGATAAGTAACACACCAATAACCAGAGAAGTGGCAACACTTGAAAGATCCCTGGCCTGAAGCTACATCACTGATCTCCTTTCCTGAGTCGACTTGTTTTCTTTAATTGTATGGCACATCTTGCACTATTATTAGGCAGTTAAAGGTCGATGGAATGAAGGCAGCCAAGAGTAATGGGAAGATGGAGGTTGGGTTTATTGTTGTGTTGGGTGGGGGTCGGAGTGTGGAGATGCAAGATTCAACTTGTACAGTCGGAGGACGTGTTTGGACGTTTAGCTACACATCCGTGGATATATCGGTGAATTGTTCTCTGTTCCCAGTGTTTGAATGGGGATAGGGTGATGTTTATCCACTTTCTCATGCGGTAAAGTACGACAGAAAGGGGAGGAATGAGCGGCTTGTGAATATGTGCTTCCTGTCATTACATGAGGTGGGAATTATAAGCCCATGGTAATAAGGGACCAGTAACATCGGTTGGGAGTTATTAAAGAGAAACAGAAATATTCACTCCCAGCTAAGGAATGTTAAATCAGAGATTGTTTATCTGCAATGTTTTAGGCACATATTAAATGCCAGTCAATCCTTTAGATTAGAGAAACAACACGGAAACAGGCCCTTTGGCCCGCCGAGTCTGCCGACCAGCGATCCACACACACTAACACTATCCTACACGCACTAGGAACAATTTACATTCATATCAAGCCAATTAACCTACAAACCTGCATGTCTTTGCAGTGTGGGAGGAAACCGGAGCACCTGGAGAAAGCCCACGCAGGTCACGGGGAGAACGTGCAAACTCCGTACAGACAGCGCCCGCAGTCAGGATGGAACCCGGGTCTCTGGCGCTGTGAGGCAGCAGCTCTACCCGCTGCGCCACCGTGCCACTGGCAATGCATACAATTTCTATATCCCGAGAATGAGTTATAAATCTTTTGCTGTGGAGATGAGTAAAAGATTGATCAACACTTTATTGTCATATGGTGCAGTGGAATTCTTTGCTTTGCACAGATTATACAGAGTTGCCAACAAAGTTACTAAAAGCTCATTTGTAAATTTTGCCAATGGGCAAAGGAGAATCGGATTGGGAATTGAATCATTTCATTGCCACAGACATCAGGATGCACTGAAATCCCTTGTTGGCACGAGGTTAGCCGTGGGTGGCACGGTGGCGCAGGGTAGAGTCGCTGCTCACAGCGCCAGAGACCCGGGTTCCATCCAGACTACCGGTGCTGTCTGTACGGAGTTTGCACGTTCTCCCTGTGACCTGCATGAGTTTTCTCCGGGTGCCCCGGTTTCCTCCCACACTCCAAAGACGTGCAGGTTTGTAGGTTAATCGGCTTTGGTAAAAATGTAAATTGTCCTTCTTCTTGCGTATGGCGTGCACAGCCTAAAGTTGTGTCAACTTTTTCTAATTGATCTATTTGTTTGTGCATGTCGGGTTGATTGCATTAGTCGAAACAGGGTGGACCACGTGAAGGTTGCAATCCCCCACCCCAATTGTCCCTTGTGTGTGTTGGACAGTGTTAGTGTGTGGGGATCGCTGGTCAGCACGGACTCAGTGGGCCGAAGGGCCTGTTTCCATGCTGTACTCTAAACTAAACTATAAAGTCGCAACAGATAGGACGCTGGCAACTTCTCTGCCACAGAAGGCAGTGGAGGCCGAATCACTGTATGCATTCGAGAGGGAGTTAGACTTAGCTCTTGGGGCTAATAGAATCAAGGGATATGGGGAGAAAGCAGGAACGGGGTACCGATTCTGGATGATCACCCATGATCAAATTGAATGACGGCTCAAAGGGCTGAATGGCCTACTCCTGCACCTACTTTCTATGTTTCTAAAGCTGGAGTTAATTTGTAAATTCTGCCAATGGGTTAAGGATAATCGGATTGGGAATTGGATCCGTTTATTGCCAGAGACGCAAGGATGGAGCTGAATCCCTTGTTGGCGTGAAGCTGACAGAGTAAACAGTACACGGTGCGTGATAACTGGTTTGTTATCGTCAGATATACCAAGACGCATGAGGAGAATAAATGGGGTGAATGTACAGAGTCCTCGTCCCAAGGCTGGGGATCAACAACCAGACACATGTTTATGGTGAAAGGGAAAAGATTGAATAGGAATCTGAGGGGCAGTGTTTTCACTGAGGGTGGTAGGTGTATAGAATGAGGTTGTTTAAGCAAGTACTATAACACAGGCAGGTACATGGATAGGAAAGGTTTCGAAGGATGCAGGACAAACACGGTCAAATGGGAAGGAAGGAACTGCAGATGCTGGTTTAAACCAAAGATGGACACAAAAAACTGGAGTAACTCAGCGGGACAGACAGTATCTTTGGAGAAAAGGAATAGGTGACGATTTGGGTTGAGACCCTTCTTCAGGTGTGTGTTTTCACATTTTTATACCTTTTGCCAGATGGGAGAAGAGGAAGTGGCCAGGATGAACTAAAGCTGTTGACTATTATCATGCATGTTTCCATCAGACACGTTCAAAACACTTCTCTGTATTAATTAAACCCTTCCTGAAGGCAGACTGTAGCATGCGCTGTCTAATGTGCTGTCTAATGCGCTGTCTGATGCATGTGTGGCTGCATCCCTGGCCAATGATTCATATCTGTATCAGACTGTTGCCCCCAAGTAATTTATTAAAGAAAAGGTGAATCACTTAAAACTGATAATAAATCATCGTCAAAACATGGAGTGATGACAGGTTGCACCCATCCCGATGTGATTGGTGTGGCAAGGAATGTTGTGTCCATACTCGCCCTGGCCTGGCTGGTGAATCTCAGTAGATCCACAGTGAGCTGCTGATGTCCCCTCTTGGACAGGCCCTCAGTAGATCCACAGTCGGTCACTGATGTCCCCTCTTGGACAGGCCCTCAGTAGATTGGCCCTTGTGGCTAAGGGGATCAGAGGGTATGGAGAGAAGGCAGGTACGGGATACTGAGTTGGATGATCAGCCATGATCATATTGAATGGCGGTGCAGGCTCGAAGGGCTGAATGGCCTACTCCTGCACCTAATTTCTATGTTTCTATGTTTCTATGTTTCTATGTTAGATCCACAGTCGGTCACTGATGTCCACTCTTGGACAGGTCCTCAGTAGATCCACAGTGGAGACAACTTGTAAATTGTCCCTTGATGTGTGTAGGATAGTGTTAGTGTGTGGGGCCAACAAATGTCATCTTCCTGCATTTTGGTCGCAGGATAAAGACAGATTATTTTCTAAATGGGGAGAAAATCCAGAAATCGGAAGTGCAAAGGGACTTGGGAGTGCTGGTGCAGGATTCCCAAAAAGTTAATCTGGAAGTCAAATCGGCAGTAAAGAAAACAAACTCAATGCTGGCATTTATTTCAAGAGGGCTGGAGTACACAAACAGGGATGTAATGCTGAGGCTCTATAGGTTGCTGGGCAGGCCGCATTTGGAGGAATGTGAGCAGTTTTGGGCCCCATATCTGAGGAAGGATGTGCTGGCTCGAGAGAGGGTCCAGAGGAGATTTACAAGAATTATCCCAGCATTGAGTGGGTTAACCTATGATGAATGTTTGATGGCACTGGGCCTGAATGCGTGAAATATACATCACAGACACAGGCCCTTCAGGCCTCCCCCCTTCCCAGTTCTCCAACCAGCCTGACTGTCCTCGTTTACATTTTATCTCTGTTCGCTTTGTTGTTACCTTCTCCGAGCTAACAATGATCTATTCTACACTTTCCTTCATCTCCATCCCTCTTTGACTTGTTTTTACACCTTACACTTCCTTATCTCTGTATCTCTCTCTCCCCTGATTCAGTCTGAAGAAGGGCCTCCACCTGAAACGTCACCCATTCCTTCCCTCCAGAGACGCTGCCTGTCCCGCTGAGTTACTCCAGCATCTTGTGTCTTTGGGGACTGAAGGGCCAGTTTCCATGCTGTGTAGTCATAAAGTGATAGAGTGATACAGTGTGGAAACAGGCCCTTCGGCCCAACTCCCAGCTACACGTCCCACTTGCCTGCGCTTGGTCCATAACCCTCCAAACCTGTCCTATCCAACTGTTTCTTAAACGTTGGGATAGTCCAGCCTCAACTACCTCCTCTGGCAGCTCGTTCCATACACCCACCACTCTTTGTGTGGAAAAGTCACTCCTCGGATTCCTATTAAATCTTTTCCCCTTCACCTTGAACCTATATCCTCTGGTCCCCGATTCCCCTACTCTGGGCAAGAGACTCTGTGCGTCTACCCGATCTAATCCTCTCATGATCTTGTACACCTCTATAAGATCACCCCTCATCCTCCTGCGCTCCATGGAATAGAGACCCAGCCTACTCAACCTCTCCCTGTAGCTCACACCCTCTAGTCCTGGCAACATCCTCGTAAATCTCCCCGTACAAATGTATGTGTAAAACTTTGTTTAAACTTGCGAAGGTGAAGGAGGTGTGACACACTCCTGTTTCATCTCCACAGCCGGCTCTTTGCTTCAGTTCTAATTGTAGCCTTGCTGCAGAAGTTGCTGCGTGGGAATATCAATCTAATCATTATCATTTTAAAAATGGTTTCCAGCGAAGTCTTAAAAGAGGACCTTCTTCTTGAAGCAGGAGAGCGGTGGGGCCCTGCGGCAGAGGCTTGTTTAACGATGCTGTCAGTCGACCAGAGAGGAATCTTCAACATCCATAATCAGATATGAAGCCTGACTGTCAAGGCCCTGGAGGAAGAGGGTTGTAAGTGTGGATTGTAACAAACTATTAGCACAGGAGACTTTAATTTTAATACTTGTAATCATTCATCTTCCACTCTTTATTCCCTGCTGCGGTTTTTCCACACCAGTGTAAAGAGCAATGTCTGGTGAGGACAAGAAGGATTTCAGAGTTGGTCATGGATTCACAGAGCTGTATAGCATGGAAACTTGAGGCCCTTCGGCCCTCCTTCCCCATGCTAACCAAGGTGACATACTATGCTGGTCCCATTGGCTTGCATTTGGCCCGTATTCTTCTAAAACCTTTCTATCCATGTATCTGTCCAAGGGTGTAGTTTAGAGAGACAGTGTTGAAGCAGGCCCTTCGCCCCACCGGGTCCGTGCTGACCAGCGATCACCCCGTACACTAACACTATCCTACACACACTGGGGACAATTTTACAGTTACACCAAGCCAATAAACCTACAAACCTCCACGTCTTTGGAGTGTGGGAGGAAACCGGAGCACCCGGAGAAAACCCACGCAGGTCACGGGGAGAACATGCAAACTCCGTATAGACAGCGCCCGTAGTCAGGATCAAACCCGGGTCTCTACCTTGCACCACTCGGTAGAATGTCTTCTTCAATAGTTTTTACAAGTAGCAACCTATAGTTCCCTCTGGCAGCTCATTCCAGAATCGGACTACCCTGTGAGTGAGGTCTGTCTTTAACATTTCCCCTCTCACCTTAAGCCTATGCCCTCTAGTTTTACCCACATCACCCCCCAGTATCGTTCTTGTAAACCTCCTCTGGACCCTCTCCAGACCCAGCACATCCGTCCTCAGATATGGGGCCCAAAACTGCTCCATAGATAATGGTCGCAGGAGTAGGCCATTCGGCCCTACGAGCCAGCATCGCCATTCACTGTGATCGTGGCTGATCATCCACTCAGTACCCCGTTCCTGCCTTCTCCCCATATCCCCTGACTCTGCTATCTTTAACCCTATCTAACTCTCTCTTGAAAGCATCCAGATAATTGGATTCCACTGCCTTCTGAGGCAGAGAATTCCACAGATTCACAACTCTCTGGGTGCCCCTGGTTCTGGACTCCCCCAACAATGGGAACATGTTTCCTGCCTCTAGTGTGTCCAAACCCCTAATAATCTTATATGTTTCAATAAGATCCCCTCTCATCTTTCTAAATTCCAGAGTGTACAAGCCCAGCCGCTCTATTCTATCAACATATGACAGTCCTGCCATCCCGGGAATTAACCTCGTGAACCTATGCTGCACTCTCTCAATAGCAAGAATGTCCTTCCTCAAATTAGGAGACCAAAACTGCACACAATACTCCAGGTGTGGTCTCACTAGGGCCCTGTACAACTGCAGAAGGACCTATTTGCTCCTATACTCAACTCCTCTGGTTATGAAGGCCAACATGCCATTAGCTTTCTTCACTGCCTGCTGTACCTGCATGCTTACTTTCAGTGACTGATGAACAAGGACCCCATCGTACTTCCCCTTTTCCCAACGTGACACCATTTAGATAGTAATCTGCCTTCCTGTTTTTGCACCAAAGTGGATAACCTCACATTTATCCACATTAAACTGCATCTGCCATGCATCTGCCCATTCACCCAACCTTTCCAAGTCATCCTGCATCCTCATAGCATCCTCCTTACAGTTCACACGTCCCCTTGAACAGGTACTTTGGATCTGTCTTCACTAAGGAGGACACAAACAATCTTCCTGATATAGTAGTGGCCAGAGGATCTGGGGTGACGGAGGAACTGAAGGAAATCCACATTAGGCAAGAAATGGTGTTGGATAGACTGATGGGACTGAAGGCTGATAAATCCCCAGGGCCTGATGGTCTGCATCCCAGGGTACTTAAGGAAGTGGCTCTAGAAATCGTGGATGCATTGGTGATAATTTTCCAATGTTCTATAGACTCAGGATCAGTTCCTGTGGATTGGAGGGTATCTAATGTTATCCCACTTTTTAAGAAAGGCAGGAGAGAGAAAACAGGGAATTATAGACCAGTTAGCCTGACATCGGTGGTGGGGAAGATGCTGGAGTCAATTATAAAAGATGAAATAGCCGCACATTTGGATAGCAGTAACAGGATCGGTCCGAGTCAGCATGGATTTACGAAGGGGAAATCATGCTTGACTAATCGTCTGGAATTTTTTGAAGATGTAACTAGGAAAATTGACAAGGGAGAGTCAGTGGATGTAGTGTACCTGGACTTTCAGAAAGCATTTGATAAGGTCCCACATAGGAGATTAGTGGGCAAAATTAGAGCACATGGTATTGGGGGTGGAGTGCTGACATGGATAGAGAATTGGTTGGCAGACAGGAAACGAAGAGTAGGGATTAACGGGTCCCTTTCAGAATGGCAGGTGTGACTAGTGGGGTACCGCAAGGCTCGGTGTTGGGACAGCAGCTATTTACAATATACATCAATGAATTGGATGAAGGGATTCAGAGTAACATTAGCAGAAAGCAGATTACTATCTAAATGGTGTCAAGTTGGGAATAGGGGAAGTACAACGGGATCTGGGGGTCCTTGTACATCAGTCTATGAAAGTAAGCATGCAGGTACAGCAGGGAATGAAGAAAGCGAATGGCATGTTGGCCTTTATAACAACAGGAATTGAATATATGAGCAAAGAGGTCCTTCTGCAGTTGTACAGAGCCCTAGTGAGACCACACCTGGAGTATTGTGTGCAGTTGAGAGTGGCGAGTCTGTGGAATTCTCTACTTCAGAGGGCGGTGGAGGCAGGTTCTCTGGATGCATTCAAGAGAGAACTAGATAGGGCTCTTAAATATAGTGGAGTCAGGGGATATGGGGAGAAGGCTGGAATGGGGTACTGATTGGGGATGATCAGTCATGATCACATTGAATGGCGGTGCTGGCTCGATGGGCTGAATGGCCTACTCCTGCACCTATTGTCTATTGTCTATTGTCACCCAGCTTTGTGTCATCTGTAAATTTGCTAATGTTACTTTTAATCCCTTCATCTAAATCATTGATGTATATTGTAAATAGCTGCGGTCCCAGCACCAAGCCTTGCGGTACCCACTAGTCACTGCCTGCCATTCTGAAAGGGACCCGTTAATCCCTACTGTTTGTTTCCTGCCTGCCAACCAATTTTCTATCCATGACAATACCCTACCCCCAATACCATATGCCCTAATTTTGCCCACTAATCCACTGGCTCTCCATTGTCCATTTTCCTAGTTTTCTGGAATCCTCAAAAAATTCCAGAAGAATAGTCAAGCATGATTTCCCCTTTGTAAATCCACGCTGACTCGGACCGATCCTGTTACTGCTATCTAAATGTGCCGCTATTTCATCTTATATAATTGACTCCAGCATCTTCCCTACCACCGATGTCAGGCTAACTGATCTATAATTCCCTGTTTTCTCTCTCCTGCCTTTCTTAAAAAGTGGGATAACATTAGCTACTCTCCAATTGCCCATTGGGTCTACTCCACCATTCAATCATGGCTGATCTATCTCTCCCTCCTAACCCATTCTCCTTCCTTCTCCCCATAACGTCTGACACCCGCACTAATCATGTATTACTCCTGCAGAAACATTTCTTACTTTATTTATGATCTTCTTGAACTCCTCTCTGATCTGTGCTTACTTAGTGGACTTTACTGGCTTTACCTTGCACTAAACGTTATTCCCCTATCCTGTATCTGTACACTGTAAATGGATCGATTGTAATCATGTGTTGTCTTTCTGCTGACTGGTCAGCACGCAACAGAAGCTTTTCACTGTACCCCGGTACACGGGACAATAAACGATAAAGGCATAGTGTGTAGGATGCTGTTTAAATCGACGATCGAAACAAAATGCTGGAGTAACTCAGTGGGACAGGCAGCAGCTCTGGAGAGAAGGAATGGGTGATGTTTCGGGTGGAGAACCTCAATAACAAAACTGCCAGACAGAAACAACAGTGGTGTTTAAAAACCTTTTGGATAGGTGCATGGATACGTAGAAAAACAGAGGGATATGGATGACATGCAGGCAGGGTTTGGCACGGACATTGTGGGCCGAAGGGCCTATTCCTGTACTGAGTTGGGGCATGTGTTGAGGGCAGATTATATGGTGGGTGCTGGATATCACCAGCTGTCCCCTATTCATCACTCAGACCCAGTCTAATGAATGTATTCAGTTGGAAAAATATGTGCATTAGTATCAATTACGTTGAAAGTGTCCGTTCATTTCCTTCCTTTTTGGTAAATGCAATAATTATTTATGGACATTTGAAGAAAGATTGAAGATGGAGGAAACTGGCCAGAATGTGTGAAAAGAGACGGGGATTGAGACAGGTGAATTGTCACCTTGGCTGCTTTCAAGTTTGAATGGAGGAATCTTGCAACATTCAGCTCAGCCTTTCAAAACACAAAGTGTGTCGTTCAGTTTAGAGATACAATATGGAAATAGGTCCTTCTGCCCTCTGAGTCCGCGCTGACCAGCGATCACCCGTTACACTAGTTCTATATTGTCCCACTTTCTCACCCACTCCCTACACATTAGGGACAATTTACAGAGGGTTGATTACCCTGCAAACGGTAGGGCTCTGGGGAGTGTTGTAGAGCAGAGGGATCTAGGAGTGCAGGTGCATGGTTCCTTGAAGGCCCAGGTAGATAAGGTGGTCAAAAAGGCTTTTGGCACTTTGGCCTTCTTCAGTCAGAGTATTGAGTATAGAAGTTGGGAGGTCATTTGGCAGTTGAGTAAGATGTTATTTAGAATATTGTGTTCAGTTCTGGACACCATGTTATAGGATAGATATTGTCAAGCTGGAAAGGGTGCAGAGAAGATTTACGAGGATGTTGCCGGCACTAGAGGGTGTGAGCTACGGGAGAGGTTGAGAACGCTGGGTCTCTATTCCTTGGAGCACAGGAGGATGAGGGGAGATCTTATAGAGGTGTATAAACTCATGAGAGGAATAGATCGGGTAGATGCACAGAGTCTCTTGCCCAGACTAGGGGAATCGACAACCAGAGGACATTGGTTCAAGGTGAAGGGAAAAGATTTAATAGGAATCCGAGGGGTAACGTTTTCACACAGAGGGTGGTGGGTGTATGAAACAAGCTGCCAGAGGATGTAGTTGAGGCTGGGACGATCACAATTTTTAAGAAACCGTTAGACAGGTACAGGTTTAGAGGGATATGGACCAAATGCGGGCAGGTGGGACTAGTGCAGCTGGGACACGTTGGCCGGTGTGGGCAGGTTGGGCTGAAGGGCCTGTTTCCACACTGTATCACTCCATGACTCTAAATACTGGCTTTCTCAGTGGGAGAGTGAGCGGTACATAATATAAATATCTATCTGTGTGTAGGAAGGAACTGCAGATGCTGGTTTAAACCGAAGATAGACACAAAATGCTGGGGTAACTCAGCGGGACAGGCAGCATCTCTGGAGAGAAGGAATGGTTGACGTTTCGGGTCGACACCCTTCTTCAGACTTTCTTACACATTACACCTTAACCTTCTTTTTCTTTATCTTTATAAAAAATTAAAAAACCCAAAATAATGTATTCAACTATTTACAAGAATATGTACATGACTGGATCAAAGCAAACCCGCCACCGCAATAACAAGTAAAACAACATTTCCTTCAATAACTAATACCCTCCACTGCCTGGCACCGTGACTGGCGGATGGCCAGCTCGGCCAGGCCCAGGAGCAACCCAACCAGGACATCCTCGGCCCTACCCTCTCCCCTACGCACAGGGTGTCCAGAGATGAGGGTGGTGGGTGTGAAGTGCAGCCAGAAGTCAAGGAGCAGCCCCTTTAGATATTGGAACAGGGACTGCAGCCTCACACACTCCATATACACGTGGTATACAGATTCCTCCAGCCCGCAATAGTGGCAGCCGGCTGGCGAGTCTGTTCACTTGGACCGAAGGATTCTGCCAAACCCTCTGTAACCGACAGGTGGTTCCGACCCAGCAGAGTACAGCCCCGTGTTCAGACCAAGCTCACCTTTGTTTCTGATCGGAAGTATGAATAAATCATAGGGCAGGAAGCACCTATAATTATCACATTGATACCTGGCATGGCCACTTCCATTATTAATTTTGCAAATAGGTTTGCAGCTTAGAGCCATTCCACAGATCAGAGCAGTGGTCTCCTCATGCTGAGACTGTCTTTACTGAACCTGTAGATTTATGTCAGTTTATGACAGATTTACAGACTTGGATGGAAAGCTAAAAGTGTGTCTTTGAAAGCTGCCCCGCTCTTGTGTGACAGATAATGGAGAAAGTAGCAATTATCCGTCGTCATGAATAAATCACACGCGTTATTGTGCAACCCATGGCACTCTTTCTGAAATCATTTTAGCAAAACAAAGCTTTGCGGCCACAATATTTCTGAGCTTGACGCACGCCCCTTTTAATGACTGGGTTTCCACTCGTGATTGAAGATCTGTGAAGTATTTTATAGAGCGACTCTTGCCTGAATGCAGTTCGAGTTGTCGGCAAACCATGGTGGGACATTGCTCTGGTAACGACCAGGCTGCTGTGAGTTTGTAACTTGTTCCCATCCCGTATCCGTGGGGTCTTCTCCATTCCCTCCCACCTCTCCCCAATCGCCTCTCAGTTTAGATTATTGTCACGTGTACCCTGTGCGTAGGGGAGAGGGTAGGGTACGGTGAAACGATTTTGTTGCGCGCTATCCAGTCAGTCTAAAGACAATACATGATTACAATCGAGCCATTTACAGTGCACAGATACATGATAAGGCGATTAATGTTTAGTGCAAGGTAAAGCCAGCAAAGTCCGGTCAAGGATAGTGCGAGGTGATTTGGGTCGGGGCCCTTCAGACTGAGCCAGGAGACTAAGGTGGGGCAGATACAAGGAGCCAGATGCCTGTACTGATGCACACAGCCGTGAAACAGAGAGTGAGAGGGACTGTGGAAGCTGCAAGGACCGCAGACGTTTCACTCACTGAACGTCCTAACGTAGAAACTTTTTGATCCTTTTTTAAAATGTAACCAAAAATAATGTATTCACTTATTTACAATAATATGTACAGTACAAAATAAATCAAACCAAAACCCACCGCCACAATACAAGCCAAACAAATATTCTTCAATACTAAATAAACTACTTATACAACTATGTTACACTCCTGATTAAGGCTACATTCTACCCCCCGCAGTGCCCAGCGGTCCCGGAGATCCCCGTGTGTGCCCGTGGACAGGCCGTAGTCCCTCTCTAACACCACCTGGGCGCGGATGTAACCCCGCAATAGGGGCAGGCAGCCGGCTCGGGCAGAACCCTCCTCCGCCTGGCACCGTGACTCGCGGATGGCCAGCTTGGCCAGGCCCAGGAGCAACCTGACCTGGACATCCTCGGCCCTACCCTCTCCCCTACGCACAGGGTGTCCAGAGAGGAGGGCGGTGGGTGTGAAGTGCAGCCAGAAGGCAGGCAAGGAGCAGCCTCTGTAGATATTGGAACAGGGGCTGCAACCTTCGTTTTGATCATTTGGTGGTGGAAGGAAGGAGTGAAGATGAAAGTACGAAGCTTCAGAGTGGGATGGTTCTGATTGATTACCCGAGCCAGGGGTTTAATGTTGGGCTGGATCAGGGCAGGAAGTTCAAGGTGATAACATCTGGTGCCGTCACTCACGGACTCATCCCCAACATGACATTAACCAACGGCCTTGATCCCTGCTGGCCAACACTCCCCCTGCACCCACACCCCCCACAAAAACACCAGGCAGGGGGTCTCGGGGGGCAGGGCAACGTTATAAACAATTTAAAAAGCAGTCTCACAATCAGCAAAACAATCACAAATATGTACACAGGGATTTATTCTCAGAGAGAGAGAGGATTCCAAAGCACTGTGGCATGTGAGGCGATAGGATTGCTGCTTACATGTCTACACTGCACACTCTGGAGCAGGGGTAGCAGCGGGGAAACTGCAGGTGAACAGGGAGACGGAACAGATCGAGACATTTCATTTGGAAAAGAGAAGTTAAGAGAGTTTAATTATGCGGTAGAGTTGCTGCCTCACAGCGTCAGAGACCCGGGTTCCATCCAGACTACGGGTACTGTCTGAACGGAGTTTGTACGTTCTTCCCGTGACCTGCGTGGGTTTTCTCCGGGAGCTCAGGTTTCCTCCCACACTCCAAAGACGTACAGGTTTGTAGGCTAATTGGTTAGGTCAAAATTGTAAATTGTCCCTAGTGTGTGTAGGACAGTGTTAGTGGGTGATCGCTGGTTGGCGCGGACTCCATCAGTATTATGTACTGAAAGCAGAACTATGAGACTCTTGCTTGCAACAGCTCCACAGGCCTGTAAAAAGCCAGCAGCTTCACAGGCAGTGCTGGCTCGAAGGGCCGAATGGCCTTCTCCTGCACATATTGTCTATTGTCTAAAAACTGTGCTCATAAACAAAATAAGCAATATATTTTAAAAAGCATTTGTGTGAAACATGACGGTTTGTAGCTGCTCGTTCAGCTGGCATTAGTAGTCTGATGGTTGGTGGGAAGAAGCTGTTCTTGAGCCTGGAGGTCACGGTTTTCAGGCTCCTGTACCGTCTTCCCGATGGTAGCAGCGAGATGAGAGCGTGGCCAGGGTGGTGTGGGTCTCTGATGAAGATCACAAGTTCGTAAGTGATAGAAGATGAGATGAGATATCGCAGTCTGAAGAAGGGTCTCGACCCGAAAATTTAAACCAATTCCTTCGCTCCATAGATGCTGCCTCACCCGCCGAGTTTCTCCAGCATTTTTGTCTACCGAAGATGAGATGAGAAGTAACTTTACTGGCCATGACGATTAGGAGTGGTCGGGCTGGTCAACGTAGAGTGAATGTGTCCACACTTTGTGGACCATCAGTGAACCTTGGTCAGTGCCAGCAGACTGCCTGACAATCTCTCCAAACCAATGCAAAGTTCACATTGGGTTTTATATTGGGCAGGGAGAGGAGGAGAGGCAGGGAATGCCTCGTTCTCCCCAGATTTCTCTGCAGACAAGCTCCAAGCTCTTTGGTGTCTCCTTGGAGCAGCAGCTGGGGGCAGCACGGAACCAATGCAAGTGACATTTCCACTGGCATTGTACGGGGAAGTATAGTTTTAGAGCTGCAGTGTGGAAACAGGCCCTTCACTGAGTCCACACCGACCAGTGATCCGTGGCAACTTACTGTTGTGGGACGTTGGCCTTTGGGACAAACCCATTCATCGGAAGGACCTTGGCCCTTCCATGACCTCCAGGAGACACCAGAGGTCATAGGGCAGGTGTCCAACCATTGCTGGTTTCAGTTTAGTTTATTATCACATGTACCGAGGTACAGTGAGAAGCTTTTGTTACGTGCTATCCAGTCAGCGGAAAGACAACACATGATTACAATCGAGCCATTTACAGTGTACAGATACATGATAATGCCCCTGTCCCACTTAGGAAACCTGAACAGAAACCTCTGGAGACTTTGCACCCCACCCAAGGTTTCTGTGAAGTTCCCGGAGGTTTTTGTCCTCCGGCAACCACCTTCAACTAGCATCACAACCGGCTTCGACTAAAAAATTACCGATTTTTAAAACGGAAACCACTTTCGACCATTAGGGAGACTGACAAAAACATCCGGGAACCGCACGGAAACCTTGGGTGGGGCGCAAAGTCTCCAGAGGTTTCCGTTCAGGTTTCCTAAGTGGGACAGGAGCATTATGGAATAACGTTTAGTGCAAGGTAAAGCCAGCAGAGTCCGATCAAGGACAGTCCGAGGGTCAGCAATGAGGTAGATAGTAGTTCAGGACCGCTCTCTAGTTGTGGGAGGATGGTTCAGTTGCCTGATAACAGCTGGGAAGAAACTGTCCCTGAATATTGAACGCACAGACCACGTCTGCATCCCAGCTCCTTGTCAATGCCGACACACAGAGTGAATAAATGAATGAATGGCACTTTGTTTAGTTTAGAGATACAGCATGGAAACAGGCCCTTCGGCCCTTCGAGCCAACACAGCCATTCAATATGATCATGGCTGATCATCTAAAATCGTTCCTGCTTTCTCCCCATATTCCTTGATTCCCTTAGCCCTAAGAGCTAAATCTAACTCTCCTTTGAATACAAGTGCTTGAGTTCCTCCAGCACTTTGTTTTTTGCTCAGGATCACAGCTTCTGTGTCCTCTTGTTCTTCCATTTAACAAAAAAAACATTTCTATTAACTGGTGGAGTTGCTGCCTCACAGCGCCAGAGACCCAGGTTCAATTCTGACCTCTGGTGGTGACTGTGTGGAGTTTGCACGTTCTCCCTGTGACCGCGTGGGTTTCCTCCGATTGCTCTGGTTTCCTCCCACATGCCAAAGATGTGTGGGTTTGTAGGTCAATTGGCCCTAGCATGTAGGGAGTGGATGAGAAAGTGAGATAATATAGAACTGGTATGAACAGGTGATCGCTGGTCAGCGCGGACTCTGGGCCAAAGGGCTTGTTTCTGTGCTGTATCTCTAAACTAAACGTCTTCCCTTGGTGTTACAACGACATCATGCAATGTTTAAACATTTTGAATGAATAGCCAGCAGCATAATCAAGGACCAGCCTCACCCCGGTCACTCCCTCTTCCCCCCTCTCCCATCACGAGAGGTACAGAAGTGTGAAAACGCTCACCTTCACATTCAGGGACAGTTTCTTCCCAGCTGTTATTGGGCAACTGAACCGTCTTCTGTCCAACTAGAGAGCGGTCCTGAACTACTATCTACCTTCTTCTCCTTCTTCTTGTGTATAGCATGCACAGCCTCAAGTTGTCAGACAACTTGTTCTATTTGATCTTATTTGATTGTGCACGTCATGTTGATTGCATTCGTCAAAACATAGTGGACCACGTGAAGGTTGCCGACTCCACCCCAACTATCTACCTCATTGGAAACTGTCTTCAATCGGACTTCACCGTGCACTAAACGTTATTCCCTTTATCCTGTATCTGTACACTGTGGACGGCTGAATTGTAATCATGTTTTACTGGCTGGATAGCTCGCAACAAAAGCTTTTCACTGTACCTCGGTACACGTTACAATTATGAATTAAACAAACTAATAAACTAAACCAACAATTAAACAGCCAGGTTATTAGTGTGTGCAAGTAGTGATGCAGAGATAGGTTAGTGTTCATCCCCCAAACATCCCACACACCTCCAGGCAATCATTCTCTTGCTACTGAAGGCCATCAGAGCAAATAGTGAGGACCTTGTTCGGAGACAAAGAGGGAGACTGTAACCACTCATTAAAAGGTGTAAGTGTTGTTAGTTTGAGGGTGAGGGTGGGGCTTCATTCATCGGTCTCTCGTGTCCGGCAAGTCTCTCACCAGGAATGTGATTTTTATTTTTTGCTTTCTTCCCATTCCGCTCCAGGGCTTTGCTTCCGGCTTCTGTCAGCTTTGTAACGAGAAGCAGTGGAGGTAGGGACAAGGTTTACGACTGTCTGCAAAAGCTGACATTTATCCTTATAATGGAGGTCTCCCTCTCCACATTCCTGCCCTCGGTTATTTTGAGTTTTCTCCTTTTATTGTGTGAGGCAGTTCACAAATTGGCAATAACGTCAACGGGACGATGCGGTGAAACGTCCAAACTACTCTGGCCACGGGATGGCATTTTATAATAATCGATGTTTGAACCGCGCGCTGATGGTCAATAAACGATGTTTCCTCAGCCACACATGATATCTCTGGTGTGCAATCTATTCTATCCGCTTGCTTTAATTATCAGCAGCTTGTTATTTAGTGTAAATAGTACAAGTACAGACAATGGGAACTATTTCAGCAGATTTTTAATTTGCTTTAGAATCTTGGAGCAGATTTAATCCTAAAACCATATCTCAGTGTTGTATAAGTGACAGCAGAATGATGCACAGGAAGGAACTGCAGATGCTGCTTTAAACTGGTGATAGACACAAAATGCTGGAGTAACTCAACGGGACAGTCAGCATCTCTAGAGAGATGGATTGGGTGACGTTTCGGGCCGAGATCCTTCTTCAGGCAAGTTGTGCTATTGAAATCATTGCTCTGTTATTCTATAATATATGTATGGTTCCTCAAAAATTCTATCCATTTGCAAACACTCGAAATTACTGTGGAGAACATGGATAGGTGACGTTTCACAGAGTGCTGGAGTAACTCAGCGGGTCAGGCAGCATCTGTGGAGAACATGGATAGGTGACGTTTCACAGAGTGCTGGAGTAACTCAGCGGGTCAGGCAGCATCTGTGGAGAACATGGATAGGTGACGTTTCACAGAGTGCTGGAGTAACTCAGCGGGTCAGGCAGCATCTTCGAGAAAAGGAATTCATGTCGTTTCGGGTGAGACCCTTCTTCAGATGGGGTTCGACCTGAAACATCACCTTTTTCTCCACAGATGCTGCCTGTCCCGCTGAGTTACTCCAGCACTCTGTGAAACGTCACCTATCCATGTTCTCCACAGATGCTGCCTGACCCGCTGAGTTACTCCAACAGGTTTTTGTCCTTTTGTTTACAACAGCATCGGTCAATTTCTGTTTCTACATTGTTGCACAAATCAGCTGGTCTGGCTGAATTATTTTGTTTTAGTTTAGAGATACAGCACGGAAACAGGCCCTTCGGCCCACCGAGTCTGTGCCGACCAGCGATTCCGCACACTAACACTATCCCACACACACCAGGGACAATTTGTACTTATACCAAGCCAATTAACCTACAAACCTGCACGTCTTTGGAGTGTGGGAGGAAACCGGAGCACCCGGAGAAAACCCACGCAGGTCACGGGGAGAGCGTACAAACTCCGTACAGACAGCGCCCGTAGTCAGGATGGAGCCCGGGTGTCTGGCGCTGTGAGGCAGCAGCTCTACCCGCTGCGCCACCGTGCCGCTGTGAACGGCAGAGTGTTGAGGAATATACTGGCTTATTTCTGATCCAATGTTTCTGTTTGGAGACCATGAATGAATGATGGACTTGGTGATTTCACAGCCACTGTGTGAGCTCGGAGCTCAATACTCCTCCCGGTGGATTGATTCCAAATTGCATGCTCACAACTCTGGCCTTAACTTAAAAGTGCTGAGAGAAATATTCTCACAAATGAACCCTTGTTTGGTCAAACCTAAAGTCAGGGGTGTTCAGCTGTTATGGAAGGAACTGCAGATGCTGGTTTACAAGAAAGATAGACACAAAGAGCTGGAGTAACTCAGTGGGTCGAGCAGCATCTCTGAAGAGAAGGAATAGATGACGTTTTGGGTTGAGAGGTCTGAAGAAGGGTCTTGACCCAAAATATCACCCATTAGTTTTCTCCAGTGATGCTGCCTGACCCACTGATTTACTCTAGATTTTTGTATCTACCTTTGCGTTAAATTGTTACATGTTCTGACAATGGAGCAATGAAATTCTTACTTTCTGCAGCATAACAGGCCTGTAAATACAACCACACACAGATAAATATCCAATAATCAATGCTACAATACATTAATAGCTGTAATACAGTGTAACCCTAGAACAGCAAAACCCAAGTCGGTAGTGCAACCAGAGACAGAGTCCGTAGAAGGTCACAGTTGCTGGGGTCAGTGTCGTGCAGAGTTCAAGAGCCTGATGGTTGTTGGGAAGAAGCAGTTCTTGAACCTGGAGGTCACAGAAGTTGCAAGATGACGCTGGAACGTGTGTGCTGTTCCCGAAGAGGATCTATTGTCCACATGTACAGCGGGATGTGACTGGATAGCTGCTCACTGTATCCCTGTACACATGACAATATTCATCTATTGACCCAATGAAGACAAAACAAGTGCATGAAATCTTGCAGCTCTCACCTGGTCCTCTGGTCTTGATTCCGCTACTCTGGGAGAGGTTCTACATTCACCCGATCTCATCTGTATAAGATCACCTCTCATCCTCCTGCGCTCCAAGGATTAGAGTCCCAGCCTGCCCAAGACTCAGGCCCCTCTAGTCCTGGCAACACCCTCGTAAAAACCTCTCTGCAATCATTCCAGTTTAATCACAGTTTAAAAACATTTTAAGTCGGAGATGAAGAGGAGGGGGAATCGTGAGAGAAGGGGAAGGTTGAAAGGCTTCTCTGGGCTGCGGAGGGGCGGTCAGGCCGAGGACAGGTCGCGATGCGGGCCGTGGGGGAAGGAACTACAGATGCTGGTTTACACCGAAGATAGACACTAAATGCTGGTGTAACTCAGCGGGACAGGGAGCATCTCTGGAGGGAAGTAATTTGGTGACGTTTCAGGTCAAGACCCTTTTTCAGACCTTTCGACCTGAAATGCCACCCATTCCTTCTCTCCCGAGATGCTGCCTGAGTTACTCCAGCACTCTGTGACAATTAAAAATCATTGACTTCATTGACCTCTGTGAAGGGAGGTGTAAAAGGGTAAAGTGAGATCATGGAGAGCGTTTCTAAAACCTGCAAATACTGTGATTCAGGAATGCTGGAAACACTCAGCATGTCCGGCAATGAGGTAATTGTGGTGAGTTTCATGCCAAAGAATGAAGCCCTGATGGAACGTTTTTTAAAATCTGAAACATTACCTCTGTTTCTCTCTCCACAGATGCTGCCTGACCTGCTGAGTAAGTCCAGCATCTTCTTAGTTTAGATTAGAGATACAGCGTGGAAACAGGCCCTACACTCATGGGCAGAACGTACAAACTCCGTACAGACAGCACCCGTGGTCAGGATGGAACCCGGGTCTCTGGCGCTGTGAGGCAGCAGCTCTACCCGCTGCGCCACCGTGTTCTGATGGAAGATCAACAACCTGAAATGTCAATGTGGATACAGACGCACAGAGTCTCTTGCCCAGAGTAGAGGAATCGAGACCAGAGGACATAGGTTTAGGTGAAGAGGGAAATATTTAATAGGAATCTGAGGGATGACTTATTCACACAAAGGATGGTGGGTGTATGGAATGAGCTGCCAGAGGAGGTAGTTGAGGCTGGGACTATCCCAACGTTTAAAAAACAGTTAGACAGGTACATGGATAGGACAGGTTTAGAGGGATATGGGCAAAATGCATGCAGGTGGGACTTGTGTAGATGGGGCGTATTGGTCGGTGTGGGCAAGTTGGGCTGAAGGGCCTGTTTCCACGCTGTGTGACTCTGTGACAAGTGCTTATGATGGTTTACAAAATGCCTGAAATGTTAACTATGTTTCTCTGCTCCGATGCTGCCTGACCCCTGAGCTACACGCTCTAGGGGATCTGACTGTGGAGGAGCCGACAGCCACAGGAGAGAGAACAGCTTACAAGGAATCACAAAGGCGATGGCAGTTGTCTGAGAGCCATCATAGACATGATGGGCCAAATGGCCTCCTCCTGTGCTGGGATTTCCTAGAGCAGCAGTATTCTGCTTTAGAAAAAAAATCACAGAACCCCGTGATTCACTTCTGTTCTCAGGATAGATTAACTGTGAGAAACTTTCATCATTACTTTACACATTCTGCACTTTCTTCCCGATGGTAGCAGTGAGATGAGAGCGTGGCCAGGGTGGTGTGGGTCTCTGACGATGCTGGCTGCCTTCTGGAGGCAGCGCCTTCGATGGTGGGGAGGTCAGTACTGTGATGGACCGGGCAGTGTCCACCATTCTCTGGAGTCTCCGTTCGTTTTTTACTAACCTCCCTACTTATTATGGACCAAAAATGAGCAAGTAGTTCATGCAATATGTGTAGCTGCCAGAAGAGGGCGTCTAGCAAGAGTAATTGAAGAAGTTACCTGGTGCTTGGATATCAAACAGCCCATGTTGACAGCAGGGAGCAGCAGTATTTCATTTAAGGGTGTATCCCCAACTGCAGATGGGACATGTCGGTCGGTGTGGGTACGTTGGGCTGCAGGAAGGGCCTGGTTCCACTCTGTATGACTTTATGACTCTAATATATTTCCTTGTCAGAGTGGACGGGACTTGAAATGGAACGAGCAGGGGTGGAGTGTTGGACCAGGCCGTTTGGTTTTGCCATAAAATATACGGCAATGTTTGGCATAAACAAGCACATCAGGAAGGCTGGCTCCGTCCACCACAGTCCTCCAAGTTGGATTCGTGGGAGGTTGGAGGGGAGGATGCTCCTCAAACTGCGGAGCATCCTGGACAATACAGCTCACCCCCTCCATGACACACTGGTCAACCTGAGGAGCACCTTCAGCAACAGATGGTCCCACCAAGATGCAGCACAGACACACAGGAGATCCTTCTGCCCTGTGGCTATCAAACTGTACAACTCCCCCCTCTTCTGTTGTGGGGTAGACTGAGACTGACCACCCCCCCTCATCCCCCCCATCCCAATCTTTGCACACCCCCAATCCTGGACTTTCCACGTCACTTTAATTTCACGGTTCATTTATCTTCTTGTGTATTATGACTGTTGGCCGATCAATTTCCCTCCTGGGATAAATAACGTTCTATCGTATCGTATCGTATCGTAAGCCACGGGAGTTTTTTATTTCAAAGAGTTTTGGATCTTTGATCTAAAGATTCAGAAGTATTGAAACTGGAGAGGAGTATGGCTAAATTAGGTACATTTTGGAGAAAAATCAATAGAGATTAATTGGCACTTTTCTGTAATGTGACAGGACTAACGAACATTGTTGTAAGCAGTTTTTGGCCCCATATCTGAGGAAGGATGTGCTGGCTCTGGAGAGGGTCCAGAGGAAGTTTACAAATATTATCCCAGGAATTAATAAGTTAACCTATAACGAGCGTTTGTCGGCACTGGCAGTTTAGAAGGATGAATGGGGGACCTCATTGAAACGTACAGAATAGTGAAAGGCTTGGATAGAGTGGATGTGGAGAGGTTGTTTCCACTAGTGGGAGAGTCTAGGAGCAGAGGGCACAGCCTCAGAATTAAAGGATGTTCTTTTAGGAAAGAGACAAGGAGAAATGTCTTTAGTCACAGGGTGGTGAATCTGTGGAATTCTTTTTTCGCTTCCACTTGTTGGTTTTGGCTTCTCGTCCTTCGACGCCACGTCCTGGTACTGTGGAGGCCAAGTCAGTGGGTAGTTTTAAGGCAGAGATAGATTGCATTTTGATTAGTACGGGTGTCAGAGGTTATGGGCTAAGGCAAGAGAATGGGGTTAGAAGGGAGAAATAGATCAGCCATGATTGAATGGCGGAGTAGACTTGATGGGCCGAATGGCCTAATTCTACTCCTATCACTTAGGAACTTATGACAGTGTCTCAAAATAAGGGGTTGGTCCCAGCAGGGCTAGATAAGGAGATTTCTTCACACAGGAGGCAGTGAATCTTTGGAATTCACTGGCTGGCGGTAAAGCTATTCAGTGTATTGGTGAAGGAGGAGCAAGGGGATATAGACTTTGAGGAGAATACTGGCACTGTTTAGTTTAGTTCAGTTTATTGTCACGTGTACCGAGGTACAGTGAAAAGCTTTTGGTGCGTGCTGACCAGTCAGCAGAAAGACAACACATGGTTACATGGATAGGTGACGTTTCGATTCAGACTGATAAGTCTGGAGAAGAGTCCTAACCCAAAGCATCACCTATCCATGTTCTCCAGAGATGCTGCCTGACCCGCACTTACTCCAGCACTTGCGTCTTTTGATTTTTTGACATTTCTTTCAATGATGGGAAAAGCTAATCCTTGTTTGTTTATAGGTGTGAGCCAACTAGAAGAATATTAGCAACATGACGGTTACCATCTGCTCTCAGAAAGTCCGACCTCCCTCATTGCTCACCCAGCAGAGAGCTTCATAAGTTCCCCTCATGTCCACTCTGGCTGATTTATCTCTCCCTCTCAACCCCTTTCTCCTGCCTTCTCCCCATAACCCCTGACACCTGTACTAATCAAGAATCTATCTATCTCTGCCTAAAAAAATATCCACTGACTTGGTCTCCACAGCCATCTGTGGCAATGTTCCACTGATTCACCACCCTGTGACTAAAGAAATTCTTCCTCCTCATTTCTTTTTTTTTTGTAAGATATTTTTATTAGAAGTAATTACATATTAAGAAGAAATATAAAATCCAATTAAAGCAAAAGAAAATATTAACGTCACATACATTCTTAATATTTTTAAAATTAACAGTCAATCTTATTTGTACTTCTATAATTTTCTTTTTTATTTTATAGCAGTAGGAAATAAAAAAGAGAAAAAGAAAAAAAAAAAAAGAGAGATAAACTGATTGAGTGGAATATTAAACAAGATATTCTTCAATGGAGATATATTTATGATCTATTGTCTATAATTCTTCATCCATTCATACATTCAGGCTTCCGTCATGCTTTCGAACCGGACCATCTTGACCCTTTAAATATTCAATAAATGGAGACCATTTATTCTTCCTCATCTCATTTCTAAAGGAATTCTGAGGCTGTGACGTCTGATCCTAGACTCTCCCTCTAGTGGAAACATCCTCCCCACATCCACTCTATCCGGTTGCAGGGACTTGTTGCCACGTTAGACAGGTTTGTTTTTCAATATAGGGGCGGCTTTGCAAATTTAAAGATTCGCACTGAGGAAGAAAATATTCTATCACCAAGTTACAACAGTAAGAGTGTTGAGAGTGTTTCACTGTCATTTGTACCAATAACAGAACAATGAAATTCTTGCTTGCTTGCAGCGTAACAGGTCCGTTAACACAACACTGTGATACACAATAATCAATAGTACAATAAATCAATAACCCTAAAAGTCGATAGTTTAGTTTATTGTCACATGTAGCGAGGTACAGTGAAAAGCTTTTCGTAGCGTGCTGACCAGTCAGTGAAAAGACTGAAGCAGTCCACAGTGTACAATGACCATCATTGTGATGCAACCAGATACACACTCCATAGATCACAGTTGCTGGGGTCAGTGTTGTGCAGTGTTCTAGAGCCTGATGGTTGCTGGGAAGAAGCTGTTCTTGAACCTGGAGGTCACGGTTTTCAGGCTCCTGTACCGTCTTCCCGATGGTAGCAGCGAGATGAGAGCGTGGCCAGGGTGGTGTGGGTCTCTGATGATGCTGGCTGCCTTTTTGAGGCAGCGCCTCCTGTAGATCCCCTCGATGGTGGGGAGGTCAGTACTGTGATGGACCGGGCAGTGTCCACCATTCTTTGGAGTCTCCTTTCGTTTTTTACTAACCTCCCTACTTATTATGGACCAAAAATGAGCAAGTAGTTCACGCAATATGTGTAGCTGCCAGAAGAGGGCGTCTAGCAAGAGTAATTGAAGAAGTTACCTGGTGCTTGGATATTTTACTTCGGAGTCACGTGAGTGACTTCGTGAAGACCCCGCCAGCACGCATGCGCAGCACATTGCATCGGCAAGCTGGGGGGGGGAGTGCGCTCTCTCCTCCGGCTCCTTCATAAAGACCGGCAGGTAAGTACTTACCTTCACTCCACAGGATGGACAAGGGCAAGAGGAAGGCGATGCTGTCGAGGAGCCGAGCTTCGACCAGCCAGCGGCCTTTGTCCCCGGAGCTGCAAGCACCACCGGCAGCTTCAGGACGTGTGGGGGCAAGAATGCGGAAGTCGGGCGCTCCCGCTACTTTAGCGCCCGACTCATCACCCGAGTGGTTTACCCCCCCGGAGCTGGATGCAACGGATCCAGACTTCGAGCCCCCTTCCCCCAAGAAAAGAGGGGGGAAACAGGTACGTGCCAAGGGGCCTCGCTCATCGCAAGCGACCCCACCCCGAGTTCCAGTAGACCCGAGGGGGCTGGGCCGGGGGACAGCTGCACTACAGGGGAGCCCTACAGCTGTGCACCACCACGTACCACTGCCCGGGAGATCTGCCGTAGAGCAGTCTGGCAGATCTACTGCTGCGTCGAGCAGGCCTGCAGGAGCAGGTGCCGCCGACAAAACACCCCGTCAGGCTGTGGTCAAGGGCGGAGGTGGCAGCAGTAGACGGTCGGTCAGCTCAGCTCTGGGAGCGGCCGACCATGCGCCTCCACACCAAAAATTGGGCGATTGTAGAGGTAAGCCTGCACGGACTCTGGGGAGCCAGGTTCCGGGGGCCGGCGCCGATCCAACTCACCTGCCTTCGTATCAGACAGGTGGGCCGCCACAGTCTGGAAGAAGACAGACTAGCGGAGAGTCCGTGCGGGAGTCGTATGAGCCTACTCGGGCGGTAGGCCACGACGACCTGCCATTGGACCCTAGACAGCCCCTTATGGAGGTGTGGTCCGAAAGGTGGGAACCCCAGTGATTTTGCAGGACCTGGGGAAGTCGGCTTGTCCGCTGCACATAGCAGGGACGGTCGCATAGAGCGGTTGGAGCTCTTAGTGGAGCAACTCCTCCAGCGAGACCGGGAACGGGAAGAGCGGGACTCGCGGGCATCCACAAGCCATTGCAAGGAGTCCTCTCAGCATCTCATCGTCACCAGCCAGAAGTGCTAGCAGTTGCCCAGCCACTGTGTTTGAAGACGACCCGGGACAGCCAGTGACCGCTGAGCCAGAGCATGAGGAGGATATGCTGGACGTGGTGGGCAAGTTTGCCGCTACTACACAAACAGGGGAACCCCTGCACCACAAACTGGCGGGCACATTGATTACCTGACTACTCACCAACTCCAGAGTCAGGTTCTCAATGATACTATGGAGAAAATAAAACCGCCCGAGAACTGCATCAACCTCAGTGTGCCCTTGGTTAATGCCCAGATCTGGGGACACTTGAGTACGGCCACCAGGATGCAGGATGTCCGCCTCCAGCGTATCTTAAAGGTTCTCTCCACGGGCATAACGGCGTTTGCTAGGACCCTTGACGGGGATAATGTGTCCAGTGAACAACAAGATGCCCTGGCACTCCTATGCAACGCCCAGTATGAGATCAACTGCCTGCGTAAGAGCTCCATTAAACCCACACTCAACCCCAAATTCATGGGGTTGTGCCGACCATCAACCGCTCCACCGCCGCATCAGTTGTTGGAGACCTGTCCAAACAAGTGAAGGAACTAGACGAGGAGGCCAAAACAGCTGGCCTCATGAAACCTCCTACGGCTAGACTTCACCCATACCACCGGCAACAGCCACACACAAACTGGAAACCGCGACTGCCAGACAGGACACCAAGGACCTATCCACCTCCACTTCCCCAAACACCAACAGCGGCCTTTTTTAGGACAAGGCCAACAGCGGCCTGCATGGAAGATGCGGCCGCCATCCCGTCAACCTCCACAACGTCCACCCAAAACGCCATACGTGAGGAACCGTCGTTAACCATGGAGGTAAGGGGGCCTGGTTCCTCTCAGACCGTAGCATCCCCTCCTGCACAAATTGGTGGGTGATTGCGGGCTTTTTTGGAAATATGGAACACTGTCACTGCAGATGAGTTTATTTTACAAAGTGTTCAAGGCTATGTTATTGAATTTATTGGTGGTATAAATCCCCCTACCCAGCATTCGCCTCATAGGAAATTTACACTATCCCAAAAAGAGGTGGAGGCAGGACATGCTGAAATTATACGGCTATCAGCAAAAGGGGTAATTGGCAAGACAACGCATGAACCTATTGAGTTTGTGTCCAACATTTTCACCAGAATTAAAAAAGATGGGGGATGTCGGATTATAATAGACCTAACTGAGCTGAACACTTTTGTACAATATACCCATTTCAAAATGGATACTTTTGAAACAGCCAAGCAGATGCTTTACCCAGGGTACTTTGTGGCATGCATCGATTTGAAAGATGCATACTATACGGTGCCCATCTCTGAAGCTCACAGGAAATTCCTAAAGTTTGTCTGGAAGGATCAATTATGGGAATACAAGGCATTGCCCAATGGAATCACCACAGCCCCTAGGCTGTTTACAAAATTAGGAAAACCTATATTGGCTCTTCTCCGACAACAAAATTATATGGTTATGGCATATTTGGATGATACCTTATAGTGGGTCAGACCCTCCAATTGGCTACACGGGCAGTGGCTGCAACTAAGGCTCTCTTCGAGAAGCTGGGATTTGTAATCCATCCAGACAAGTCAAAATTACACCCGGTACGGGTTATGGATTATTTGGGGTTCACCCTAGACACCAACTTAATGAAGATTACCATCCCAACCAATAAAGCTACTGCTATAAAAGAAGAGTGCCACAGTCTTACTTGCGCCAGGGTACCAACCATTCGGCAAACGGCAAAAGTAATAGGGAAATTGGTAGCTACATTCCCAGCTGCACAATTCGGACCGCTACACTACCGAAATTTACAAAGAACAAAGATCACAGCATTAAAAGCAAATGCCGGGCCAATCCGGTTACCACCAAAGGCTAGAAACGAGCTACAATGGTGGGTTGACAATATTAGAGAGTGTCACAGACCCATCATAGTAAGCAACCCAGACGTCGTGCTACAAACTGACGCAAGCGCACAAGGCTGGGGAGCAACTGATACGATGTCCAGTTGTGGTGGCAGATGGAACTCTCATGAGTCTACCTTCCTGGAGTCACACGGGATAAATTATATAGAAATGCTGGGGGCATTTCATGGACTGCGGGCTTACTGTACTAACTCACGGGATTTACATGTCCGCCTCCAAATAGATAACACTACAGTGGTGGCTTACATCAATCATATGGGTGGTATCAGGTCGCTATCTTGTGATGAATTGGCAAACACAATTTGGCACTGGTGCATTGAAAGGAATATTTGGATTACAGCGACCTATTTGCCAGGGAAGCTCAATACAGTGGCGGACACCAGGTCACGAGTATTCAATGACAACATCGAGTGGATGTTGAACCCCCAAATTTTTGGAGACATTATAGCTCACTATGGGAGCTATAATGACCTTTATGCGTCCAGGTTGAACCATCAGATACCAACGTATGTGTCTTGGGAACCAGACCCTGGGGCAATAGCAATGGATGTGTTTTCTATCCATTGGGGGAAATGGTTTTGCTACGCATTTCCCCCATTTTGCCTCATCAGTCGGGTATTGCAGAAAATTAAACTGGACTCTGCAACTGGCATATTGATCATTCCCGACTGGCCTACACAGCCATGGTACCCGATGGTCGTTAAAATTTTAAAACAACCATGGATGTCGATTGGGAAACACCCCAAATTGATTACTCACCCCATTACGGGGATAGTCATCCATGCCATGGCCACCTAAACTTGTTGGCCTGCAGGTTCTGAAAAGACCACTCATCAAGGCGGGCATCTCACCACGAGCCATGGAACTCATCTCCGCATCATGCCGAGAATCAACTCGGAAGCAGTACCTCACGCAGATCAGAAAGTGGGAGGCATTCTGTGCTCGTACCAACAAGTCTTCCAACACAGCAACTATACCTGATGTCCTGGAATTCCTAGCTGGCCTCCATTTCGATGCTGGCCTTAGCTACAGTGCCATCAACAGTGCCAGGAGTGCGCTGTCCTCATACCTGGATATAGGTATAGGCTCCAGCCACCTGGTGTCTAAACTCATGAGGGGAGTGTTCAACACCAACCCTCCGCAACCCACATATACTTTCACGTGGGATGTGGGGATCGTGCTGACCCTTCTGAGGAGCTGGGCTCCAATAGATGAGCTACCGCTGAAACAGCTCACCCTCAAGGTGGTGATGCTGATGGCACTGACTACAGCCCAACGAGTCCAGACGTTACAAAAACTGCGACTGGACAGCATGGTGGCCACCCCTGGTCAAATACATTTCTTTGTCCAGGATTTATTGAAGCAGCACAGGCCAGGGGCGCATGGGCTGCAGTTGGAGTTTCGGGCATACCCTGTAGATGCCACTCTCTGCATAGTCACCCATCTCCACCACTATATCGGGACTACAGGAGCCATGAGGATGAAGGAACAGGGGCTCCTCATCAGCCACAAACCTCCGCATCATCGGGTGACTGTACAGACTATCGCCAGGTGGCTCAGGGTAGTGCTGGATGCAGCAGGAGTTGCTACTAACATTTTAAAATCTCATTCCACTAGGGCTGCATCCACATCAGCGGCGAGGGCCATGGAGGTGCCCATGGACCACATCCTCGCCACCGCGGGCTGGGCCAGTGAAGAAACCTTTCAAAGGTTCTACAATAAGCCACTGGTCGCCCCTGCGACATTCACAGAAGCTGTGCTGGGAACCGCTCAGTGAATGTCTGTCCCTGAATTAGGGGTTGTTTGTTTGTTTATTTGATTAATAAATTGTGTTGATTTTTCAGCCAGTTTCGACTGAACTGCATTAACAGCCTTCCTCCATCAGACTGGCGGCAGTGTGATAAGCATGGACGTTGTCCAGGGCGTGAAATCACAGAGCTTTGAAATCTTCACGAAGTCACTCACGTGACTCCGAAGTAAAATAGTAAGATTAAAGGAGAACTTACCAAGTTTGAAGGTTGATCTGTATTTTACGAGGAGTCGCGGTGAGGGATTTCGTGCCCCCCGCTCCCACCCTCTATCATAAGGTCAACTCGGAAGTTCTACATTCTCCATCTTACTATTTCAGTCATGGTGCGTTCTGTGATTCCACACCGATGCTTTGAAGGATGCTGCGCATGCGTGCTGGCGGGGTCTTCACGAAATCCCTCACCGCAACTCCTCGTAAAATACAGATCAACCTTCAAACTTGGTAAGTTCTCGTTTAATCTTACTATTAAACAGCCCATGTTGACAGCAGGGAGCAGCAGTATTTCATTTAAGGGTGTATCCCCAACTGACTGACAAGCTTTTCCCTGTACCTCGGTACATGTGACATTAAATTAAACTAACTACCTAACTATGTACGTGTAGGAAGGAACTGCCGATACTGGTTTACAATGAAGATTGATACAAAATGCTGGAGTAACTCAGTGGAAGAGGCAGCATCTCTGGATTGAAGGAATGGGTGATGTTCTCAGTCTAAAGAAGGGCCCATATCCTTTTATCCAGAGATGCTGCCTGCCCCGGTGAGTTACTCCAGCATTTTGTAAATAACTAACTACATTTTTAAAAATAGAAATTAATTCCTTAGAAGCTGAGATGAGGAAAAATGAAATGCAACAAACATATATGCTTGTACGAGACGTTGGTGAGACTACACTTGGAGAACTGTGTTCAGTTTTGGTCTTGTTTTGCCCTTCTGTAGGAAGGATGTCTTTAAGCTGAAAGAGTGCAGGGGAAATGTATGAGGATGTTGCCAGAAGCTCAATCAGAGATTCAGTTCACTGGCATTCTGCTCTGAAAACTTGCTGACTGAGGTGTACAAGATCATGAGGAGCATGAATAAAGTGAATGCTCAGTCTTTCTCAGGTGAGTTGTGTCCATTCAACTGGCATCGGGGAGGCTACCTGAACACAGGTGGGCATGTTTAACTGGCGCAGTGGTTCAATGGTGCAATGATATATTGTCACATGCATGAGGTACAGTGAAATTAATTTCTGTATCCAGTTCAGTACAAGTATCACTGTACATAAGAACGTGGATACATATTAGATAAACATCTCAGATACAGTACAAGTGTACAGCAGTTGTAGTTTAGTTTAGACAATAGACAATAGGTGCAGGAGTAGGCAATTCAGCCCTTCGAGCCAGCACCGCCATTCACTGTGATCATGGCTGATCATCCCCAATCAGTAACCTGTTCCTGCCTTCTCTCCATATCCCCTGACTCCGCTATCTTTAAGAGCTCTATCTAACTCTCCCTTGAAAGCATCCAGAGAATCGGCCTCCACTGCCTTCTGAGGCCGAGAATTCCACAGATTCACAACCCTCTGGGTGAAAAGATTTTTCCTCATCTCAGTCCTGAATGGCCTACCCCTTATTCTTAAGCTGTGGCACCTGGTTCTGAACTCCCCCAACATCGATAGCATGTTTCCTGCCTCCAGCGTGTCCAAACCCTTAATAATCTTATATACATGTTTCAATAAGATCCCATCTCATCCTTCTAAATCCCAGTGAATACAAGCCCAGTCGACCCATTCGTTCAACATATGACAGTCCTGCAATCCCGGAAATTAACCTTTGAAGTGTGGGTGGAAACCCACACGGTCACAGGGATAACGTACAAACTCCGTACAGACAGCACCCGTAGTCAGGATGGAATCGGGGTCTCTGGCGCTGTGAGAAAGCAACTCTACTGCTGCGCCACCTCAAGTACAGTATACAGAGACACCAGATTTGATGCCATTTTCAAGTCCCGGTTGTTGTAAGTGCAGGGTTCTCGAGCTGACCATGAAGGCCGGTGGGCCTGGCCACACTGGCCTGGGAGATGGGGCAGGGGTGGGCGGATGTCAGCCTGTTTGGTGGAATGTTTCACAGTGAAAGGAACAAGAGGTTTTACTGGGGTTGTGGAGAGGAGAGGATATTTATTACGGTTTCAGAAATGTTGAAATACTGCGTTGGGAATTTCCAACTATTTTCCAATTCAGCTGCGGTATTTGGAGTGAATGATACTTTGGGATTACGTTAACCTTACTGCCTGACTCGTAAATGAAATCTGGCCCCAGCATGAAGTGAACGTGAAGCTTTCCGCTCTGTCGGGAGCCCAGGTTGTTGCAAATTCCAAGTTTAAGCTGCAACTTAACCATCGACAAACAAGGGCGGTGGCACAGCGGGTGGAGCTGCTGACTCACAGTGCCAGAGACCCGGGTTTGATCCTGACCTCGGGAGCAGTCCATGTGGAGTTTGCACGTTGTCCCAGTGACCGCATGGGTTTTCTCCAGGTGCTCCAGTTTTCTCCCACATCCCAAAGACGTGCAGGTTTGTAGGATAATTGGTCCTCTGTAGATTGTCCCTAGTGTATGTATGATAGAACTAGTTTTTAGGATAAAGCGTGGAAAACGGGTCCGCCGGCCCACCCAGTCCACGCTGACCAACGATCACACCTACACTGGAGCTAACCTACACACCAGGGACAATTTACAGAAGCCAATTAACCTGCAACCCTGCATCTCCTTGGAGCTAGTGTATGAGTGATCGAAGGTAGGCATGGACCCAGTGGGCCAAAAGGAATGTTTCCACGCTGTATCGCTAAACTAAAGCTAAGTTAAACATAGGATCGTACAGCACAGAAATGGGCCCATGGGCCCATCATGTCCATGCTGTCCTCTTCATCCATTGCCACTAATCCATTGTGCCCGCATTGGGACCTTATCCTTCCATGTCTTGTACAAGGAACTGCAGATGCTGGAATCTTGAGCAAAACACAAAGTGCTGGAGTAACTCAGCGGGTCAGGCAGCATCTGTGGAGAACATGGATAGGTGACGTTTCACACACCTATCCATGGAGTAACAGCTGGAGGTGCAACAAGACCTGGGTGTGCTTGTACATCAGTCACTGAAAGTAAACATGCAGGTACAGCAGGCAGTGAAGAAAGCTAATGGCATGTTGGCCTTCATTGCAAGAGGATTTGAGTTTAGGAGCAAGGAGATCCTACCGCAGTTGTACAGGGCCCTGGTGAGACCGCACCTGGAGTATTGTGCGCAGTTTTGGTCTCCTAATTTGAGGAAGGTCATTATTGCTATTGAGGGAGTGCAGCGCAGGTTCACCAGGTTAATTCCCGGGATGGTGGGACTGACATATGATGAAAGAATGGATCGACTGGGCTTGTATACACTGGATTTTAGGTGATCTTATTGAAACATATAAAATTCTTAAAGGATTGGACAGGCTAGATACAGAAAAAATGTTCCCGATGTTGGGGGAGTCCAGAACCAGGGGTCGCAGTTTAAGAATAAGGGGTCGGCCATTTAGGACTGAGATGAGGAAAAACTTCTTCAACCAGAGAGTTGTGAATCTGTGGAATTCTCTGCCACAGAAGGCAGTGGAAGCCAATTCACTAAATGTTTTCATGAGAGAGTTAGATTTAGCTCTTAGGGCTAACGGAATCAAGGGATATGGGGAGAAAGCAGGAACGGGGTACTGATTGTGGGTGATCAGCCATGATCATATTGAATGGTGGTGCTGGCTCGAAGGGCTGAATGGCCTACTACTGCACCTATTTTTCTCCCCCTGACTAGTGTAGTTGGGACATGTTGGCTAGTATGGGCAGGTTGGGCTGAAGGGCCTGTTTCCGTGCTGTATCGCTCTGTGACTCTACGTGTGGGAAGACTGGTGGTGCTTCCGGCAAATTCCAAGGCCCGATACTGTGCTCGTGTTGGCGCATCAGGAAACACTTTCCTATCTGCACAGCATTTCAGGAAGAATTGACATCACTTTGGCACCTTGGCCCGCACAGAGTTCCTGTGCTAAAGTACTTTACACAGCACTCTTGGCATCTGGTTAGAACAATTAACTCAGTGAGTCACACATCTGGAGAGACAAATAACTATTTTTACCCCATTTTCAGAAAGATTGCGTTTGAGGTCACAATATCCATTCGCACAATTTCTGAAGCATGTTTTTGTGCGGATCGATGAGCGCTGAAATCCAACCATGAAGAATGTGGAATAAATCCCGAGGCTTTGCCAGTAGGATTTGCGGAATATTTCATTTTGTGGGTTTGGGAATAACTCAGAGAGTCAGGATGTTTGGGGATGACTCAAATTTCACGCATTATTCCAAAAAATCAGAACATTAGACCTTTGAGTCTTTCCTCAACTGTATTTCTGTAGTCCCTCTGGTGGGAGTATATTTATTTATAAAAACAGAGTGAACTACTGCAGTCATCCATTTTTCACGAGATGGTTTCATGGCTCTTCATTCTTGCGTGTCCACTGCTCGCTGAGATTATTTTGTTGCAGAGCTCACACATGCTCTCTTGCCATATTTTGGTGCCATTTACAACAAGAAAATACAGGCATAGAGGACTAGTATAGATGGGGCATCTTGATCTGCATGGCTGAGTTGGGCTGAAGGGCCTGTTCCCGTGCTGTATGACTTTATGAATCAATAACTTTGTAAATCTACTCTGTCCCCTCTGCGTCTCTAACCTCGTACTTTATTCGTGGAAAAGGAAGGATGATACTGTTATATAATAGTGAATTAAAAGGTAAGAAGGTAAGATATCTGTTTATTATAAAACGCTTTACTCCAGACCTGTCCCACCTGAACTCCATTGAGATGAAGTAAAATAATTTCACTTAAGATTCAACTTGATGTGAGGTGAACTGTCGGTCAGGTGGTGGATATCAATGATATAAGATCATGTCATAGGAGCAGAATTAGGGCCATTCGGAAAAATCGAGTCTACTCCACCATTCAATCATGGCTGACCTATCTCTCCCTCCTAACCCCATTCTCCTGCCTTCTCCCCATAACCCATGACACCCGTACTAATCAAGAATCTATCTATCTCTGCCTTAAAAATATCCATTGACTTGGCCTGCACAGCCGTCTGTGGCAAAGAATTCCACAGATTCACCACCCTCTGACTAATGGGCCTGTCCCACTTGTGTGACTTTTTTGGCAACTGCCGGGACCCGTCATAGGTCGCAAAAAAATTTCAACATGCTGAAAATCCAGCGGCGACCAGAAAGACGATACGACTCTTTGAGCGACTAGGAGGCTACTCACGACCTTACAGCCGGCACACTGGCGACATGTCGCGGGTGAAGCCTGGATGGTCGTGAGTAGTCGCCCAAAGAGTCGTACCTTGTTCTGGTCGCCGCTGGATTTTCAACATGTTGAAAATTTTCGGTGACCTGTTAAGACCTATGACGGGTGCCGGCAGTCGCCGAAAAAGTCGCGTAAGTGGGACAGGCCCTTTAAGAAAACCTCAGAAATATCTCAGAAATCAAACGTAGTGCATTTTACCAAAGGTTTAAAGCACGTCTTTTAATCCATTGAAATGGATAAGTCGTTTAAAACCGAGTGCAACGATCACCTGTTCACACCAGTTCTATCCCACACACTAGGGACAATTTACAGAAGCCAAGCAACCTACAAAACCTGTATGAGTGTGGGAGGAAACTGGAGCACCCGGAGAAAACCCTCGCAGGCCGTGGGGAGAACATGCCCACCCCCCACGCCCACCCCTCACACCCGGAGAAAACCCTCGCAGGCCGTGGGGAGAACATGCAATCTCAGTACAGACACCACCCGTAGTTAGGATTGAACCCGGGTCTCTGGCGCTGTGAGGCAGCAGCTCTACCGCTGCACCACCCGGCCACACATTGTTATGTGTTTATTTTGGGTGCAGGGGAAGGATGTATACAGAAGCACGACTCCAACATCCCCAGCCGGTAGCTCAGCTGAAGTTGGCCTTCAGTTGCTGATGGAGCAGAATGATACTGGAATGTGACAGGGAATATTGCTCTGCACCGTTTAACAAAGTCCTGGTGCAGAAACACAGGGAGGTTCCGGCAAGACCAAGCGCAGGCTCAGCGATCATTTTGCTGAACACCTCCGCTCAGTCCGTCTAGACCTACCTGATCTCCCAGTTGCTAAACACTTTAATTCTCCTTCCCATTCCCACACTGACTTTTCTGTCCTGGGCCTCCTCCATTGTCAGAGTGAGGCCCAGCGTAAATTGGAGGAACAGTACCTCGTATTTCACTTGGGCAGTTTACACCCAGAGGTATGAATATTGACTTTTGTAACTTCAAGTAATCCTTGCTTTCCCTCTCTCTCCATCCTAGTTCTCCGACTAGTTCACTGTCCTCCTGATTAAATATCACTGACTGCCTCGTTATCAACTTCCCCTCAGCCAACAATGATCCATTTTACATTGACCATCGTCCCCTTAGATTTCTCGTTTTCACACCTTACCCTTCCATATCTCTATGTCTCCCTCTCCCCTGACTCTCAGTCTGAAGAAGGGCCTCGACCCAAAACATCACCCATTCCTTCTCTCCAGAGATGCTGCTGTCCTGCTGAGTTACTCCAGCATCTTGTATATCATCGAGTTTCCTTGCAATACTGAGCTCATTAAATGTTGACGGTGTGGGATTAGACAGCTTTACTGGCACCAGTGAGATGCTCTCATCTGCTGCTTAATGTCCCTCGCTCACTGGTGGATTCTGATCTGGTTCCGGGAAAAGGTGCTAATTCAAAACTAATGAACTAAGTGGGATTAAGTGAGTGGATATATAGGAGGGGAAGGGTTGAAATCAACTCACATCAAAATCCAATTTATAAATGCACTGGTAGACACTAAATGCTGGAGCGACTCAACGGGACAGGCAGCATCTCTGGAGAGAAGGAATTGGTGACATTTCTTCAGACTGAGAGTCAGGGGGGAGGGAGATACAGAGATATGAAAGGGAAAGGTGTGAAAACGAGAAATCAAATAGGATGAACTTCAATGTAGAAGGGTCACGACCCGAAACGTCACCCATTCCTTCTCTCCAGAGATGCAGCCTGTTCCGCTGAGTCACTCCAGCATTTTGTGTCTACCTTCGATTTAAACCAGCATCTGCGGTTCTTTCCTACTTATAAATGCAGTGCGTGGCTTTACTCTGGGTTTTGTATCTGTCTGCACGTGAGTGCACAGAATAGATCGGGTAGACGCACAGAGTCTCTTGCCCAGAGTAGGGGAATCGAGGACCAGAGGACACAGGTTTAAGGTGAAGGGGAAAAGATTTAATATGAACAGGAGGAGTAACGTTTTTTACACAGAGTTGTATGGAACGTGCTGCTGGAAAACAATGACACGGCGGTGTATCGGTGGAGTTGCTGCCTCACAGCGCCAGAGACCCGGGTTCCATCCTGACTACGGGTGCTGGCTGTATGGAGTTTGCACGTTCTCCCTGTGACCACGTGGGTTTTCTCCAGGTGCTCCGGTTTCCTCCCACATCCCAAAGACATGCGGGGTTTGTAGGTTAATTGGCTCTCTGTAAATTTCCCCTTGTGTGTAGGGAGTGGATGAGAGAGTGGTAAAACACAGAACTAGTGTGAACGGGTGATCGCTGGTCAGCATGGACTCAGTAGGCCGAAGGACCTGTTTCCAGGCTTTGCTTTTCAATCAAAAGACTCAATGGAAACCCTGGCCATGGTCAGTAATTCAGACCAGAGGCGTTGAGATAGTGGGAATCGAGCCTGTGTCCAAGGTCTATTTTGACACTCAATAATCTGTGATTTTTGAAACCGTGTTATCTTTAAGTCGCTAATAATGTGAAATAAATTATCCAGATATATCCAGAGTCGCGGTCAGCTTCAATCCCTCCATCATTTCACTCCACTATCTTCGCCCCTGAGGGGGGGGGAGGATTGTTGGAGTAACAGCTGAGAGATTTTAGCAAACTCATTCAAAACATGGCACAGATATCCCGGAGAGGAGCAAAACATAAGTCATAGTCATAGAGGCACAGTCTTCATCGCCAGAGAGTGCCACAGCATGGGAGCAAGCCCTTCGGCCCAACCTGTCCGTGCTGCCCCATCTACACTAGTCCCACCTGCCTGTGCTGGCCAATATCCCTCTGAATCTGTCCTGCCCATGTACCTGTCTAAATGTTTCTTAAACATAGCGATGGTATGTGCCTCAACTACCTACTACCGGCAGCTCGTTCCACACACCCACCACCCTTTGTGTAAAAAAAGGTAGCTTCCTATTAAATCTTTACCCCTTTACCTTAAACCTATGTCCTCTGGTTCTCAATCCCCTTACTCTGGGCAAAAGACAGGTGCATTTACCCGATCTATTCCTTGCTTTAACAAGGTGGACAAAAATACTGGAGAAACTCAGCGGGGAGGCAGTATCTATGGAGCGAAGGAATAGGTGACGCTTCAGGACGAGACCCTTTTTCAGAAGTGGGGGTGCGGTGGGGCAGGAAGAAGAAAGGAAGAGGCGGAGGTGGGGGGGGGGGGCAGTGAGAGAGGAGGTTGTTAAACTGTCTTCAGAGAGAGGAGGAGAACTTCTTCAAACTAAGCAAACCTTGAGGAGATTTTGCAATGTAGTAGTGTTTAAGAAGGAACTGCAGATGCTGGAAAAATCGAAGGTAGACAAAAATGCTGGAGAAACTCAGCGGTATCAATGGAGCGAAGGAATAGGTGACGTTTCGGGTCGAGACCCTTCTTCAGAGAGATGTAGGGGTGGGAAGAAGATCTATTCCTTTCATGATTTTGTACACCTCTACAAGATCACCCCTCATCCTCATGCGTTCCAAGGAATAGTGTCCTAGCCTGCTCAACCTCTCCTGGCTCAGGCCCTCGAGTCCTGCACCCTTTCCAGCTTGACAACATCTTTCCTATAACCCTACCCTAACCTAAACTGAAGACAGTGCTCAGTACTAATACTAGATTTGCCCTCCAGCGTCTTGCACAACAGCAACATGACCTCCACACTTTTATACTCATTACTCTGACAATGTGCCCAAAGCCTTGTTGATCAACCTTTCTACCTGTGACTCGACCTTCAAGGAACCATGCACCAGCACTCCTAGATCCCTCTGCTCTACAACACTCCCCAGAGCCCTACCATTCTCTGTGTCGGTCCTGCCCATGTTAGACTTCACAAAATTCAGCACCTCACATTTCTCGATATTAAATTCCATCAACTAATCCTCAGCCCACCTGGCCAATCGATCAAGATCCTGCTGCAATACTTCATTATCTGCAATACCACCCACTTTAGTGTCATTATTAAAATACCTGCAGAAAGTTATGCCCTCAGTACTGTCAGGTCCATTTAATGTTCCAAGGCCACGTTTCACCATTACATCACTATTGGCAGTCTGATTATGTGATCAGTGTGTGATTCATATCCATACCGTTCAATGAGTCATTGTGATTTGAATGCGTGGGTGTGTGTTTTAGGATATACTTAGTTAAACAAAGTAAATAAGATTCGCCACTTGTTTTTGAATCAGGCTCCAGATTTTTCAGCTTTCCATACCCAGTGTAACATTTTACGCAAACTGCGGAATACTGTAGAATAGTAGAGTCTACATCTGATCTCAGTCACAGCCCATGTGTGAACACTTCTTCTTCACCCTCCCCTCACTGGGCATCTCCGCCATGTGTAGATTCGTAGACGATCGTGTGGCAAAGACGTCTTTTAGTTCTGTACGTGACCACGGTACGGTGGCGCAGCGGTAGAGTTGCTGCCTCACAGCGCCAGAGACCCAGGTTCCATCCATTACGGGCGCTGTCTGTACGGAGTTTGTACGTTCTCCCCGTGACCGCGTGGGCTTTCTCCAGGTGTTCCGGTTTCCCCCCACACTCCAAAGACGTGCAGGTTTGCAGGTTAATTGACTTTGGTAAAATTCAGCAGGACAGGCAGCATCTCTGGAACTACATTCATAAACAATAGGTGCAGCTGAAGGCCATTCGGCCCTTTGAGCCGTTTGGGTGACGTTTCGAGTCGAGACACTTCTTCAGACTGTCTGAAGAAAGGTCTCGACCCGAAGCATCACCCGGCCCTTCTCTGCAGAGATGCTGCCTGCCCCGCTGAATTACTCCAGCTTTTTGTGTCTATCTATAAATGTTATTTCTTCCTCATCCCCAGACATGATACTGGTTGACTCTGAGCTACGAGCTTCACTCGTTTGAATTCTCTGACATTGTGGGGGGGCTTTGTTTATCTGGGATGAGCCTGATCTTATAGAGGTATACATAATCATGAGAGGAATAGATCGGGTAAACGCACAGAGTCTCTTGCCCAGAGTAGGGGAATCGAGAAGCAGATGACATAAGTTTAAGGTGAGAGGGGTGGGAGAAGATTTAATAGGAACCTGAGGGGTAACATTTGCACACAAAGGGTGGTGGAACAAGCTGCTGGAGGAGGTAGTTGAGGCAGGGACTATCGCAACATTTAAGAAACAGTTAGGCAGGTACATGGATAGAATAGGTTTAGAGGGATATGGACCAAACGAGGGCAGGTGGGACAAGTGTAGATGGGACATGTTGGCCAGTGTGGGCAAGTTGGGCCGAAAGGCCTGTTTCCACACTATCACTATGACTATAATGGAGTAGGGGAGAGAGGAGGGGGTTTCCAGCCTCCATTCCATGCGACTGAAGAAGGCTCCCATTATAACTATGACTCTATGTTGGAATTTTTCAAAGACAGACACACAGTGCCAGAGTACAGAGCGTCATGTAACATCTCTGGAGTCATTTCAGGTTGGGACTTTTCTTCTAAAGAAGGGTCACCCATCCATGTTCTCCAGAGATGCTGCCTGACCCGCTGAGTTACTCCAGCACTCTGTGATACGTCACCTATCCATGTTCTCCACAGATGCTGCCTGACCCGCTGAGTTACTCCAGTACTTTGAGACCATCTTTGGTATAAACCAGCATCTGCAGTTCCTTATTTCTACATTTGAGATATTTATCCGTTTGACTTGAAACGAGCATCATTGTAAGAATGTGAACAATGAACGCCGTTCGTCCTTTAATGTAAATGCAGGCTCGTTGCACTGGTTTAGTTTATTGTCACGTGTACCGAGGGACAGTGAAAAACGTTTTTGTTTTCACTGCATCCAGCCTTACAGTGATTTGTGAAGAAGACTGAACTCATTCATTTTGAAGAATGCAAATGTGGGAACGCAAGGCTCCCTGCCACGGTGTCAGTGTGTAAATAATCAGCCAGCTCCTCCTGAACAGCTCGTAAACTGTCCATAGTATCTCTGCTCCCAAACCGGCTGCTCAGCTTAGAGTGATGTTCCTATTTCTATGTCGTTTGTGCTCATTTCTAAGTAATAGTTCCAGTCATGGTCTGGTGACCTGGTCTACATACCTGTAGTTCAGTCAGGCCCCAAGGACACAAGCCCAGCTTTCAGGAGGAGTTAAGGGCCTGTCCCACTTAAGGGCCCGTCCTACTTTTTTTCGGCGATTTGCCGGCACCCGTCATAGTCGCAGCAGGTCACCAAAAATTCTCAACATGTTGAAAGTCCAGCGGCGATCAGAAAAAGGTACGACTCTTTGGGCGACTACTCCCGACCAACCCTGAATATTAGAGAAGTGTTTGTCTTTACACGTCTACTCTCCTGCAGTTGCAACAGATTAACTTGAATGTTAATAACACTTTTAAATGATTCATAACTTTGGAATAGCGCCTTTAGCCTGGTAAACTGACAGTGATGTTTGCGAGCTCTCGCTGTGTGCACCATGCTTCACTGGTGTTAACCAGACTGTGTCTAACCATTGCCACTTGTGTCAGGGTGAACTGTAACTCCAATTCCAGGCAACTGTAAGGCTGAAATGTAAAAAGATTTCACTGAGAATGGAAAATGTAGGGAGGAACTGTAGAGGCTGGTTTACACCGAAGATAGACACACAAAGCTGGAGTAACTCAGCGGAACAGGCAGCATCTCTGGAGAGAAGGAATCGGAGACTTTTCGGGTCTGAACCCGTCATCAGTGATTATCGTTGCTTTCTGCATATCTTCCATTTATTTCTCCTAAATCCCGTCTATTTTGCTCATTCTCCTTTCACCTGACTCTCAATCTGAAGATGGGTCTCGACCCGAAACGTCACCCATTCCTTCTCTCCAGAGATGCTGCCGGTCCCGCTGAGTTACTCCAGCTTTGTGTGTCTGTCTTCACTGAGAACACTAACATCTTTCAGTGATGGATGCGTAACTTCACAAACCTTCACAAGAGCAAAACAAAACAAAACACTGAAATAATTCTAAGCTTATTTAAGATGTAGACATAGTGAACTGCAGATGGTGGTTTCCAAAAAAAGATACCAAGTGTTGGAGTAACTCAGCGAGTTACGCAGCATCTCTGGAGAATATAAATAGGTGATGTTTCGGGTTGGGACCCTTCAGACTGAATGTAGCTGGTGGGGGGAAAAGCTGAGAAAACAGGTGGGATGGGACAAAGCCTGGCACATAATAGTTTAGTTTAGAGATACAGCGTGCAGCCAGGCCCTTCAGCTCACTGCGTCCATGCCGACCAGCGACCCCCATACATTAGCATTATCCTACACACCAAAGCCAATTAACCTACAAACCTGTACGACTTTGGAGTGTGGGAGGAAATCAGAGCATCCAGAGAAAACCCACGCAGGTCACGGGGAGAACGTGCAAATTCTGTACAGACGGCACCCGTAGTCAGGATCGAACCCGGGTCTCTGGTGCTGTGAGGCAGCAGCTCTACCCGCTGCGCCACCTTGTTGATAAGTGGATACAGGTGAGGTTTTTCTTATTGGCAGATGGATGGACAAAGGCCAGAGATGAAAAGAAGAGAAAAGGCTGTCAGATACGACGAGAAGAAGCATAAATTGTGAATTCATGATAGTAATTATCATTATCATAACAATCATAATCAAAGCTTTATTAACTTCCAATTAATCCATTAGCAATTTCAGAAAAGGTGCTGTAATTATTAATTATGTAGATGATTATTAGTGTTGAATTTAGATGTCATGGTTATATTTTAAATCTACCAGAAAACTGTGCAGCTGAATAATGTAATTGTTTCATCTGTGGAGTGGATTCACAAGGACCATGCCTGCAGATTGGTTATAAATAACATATGAAGAAAGCACCAGCATGTGGCGATGTTGTTGTGTCGAGTGAGGATACGCTTCCACGGAGAATACACACAGCTCCATCGCCCACACTCGAAGATCCAAACTAACCCCTCACTCACCTCGTCACAGAGCAGATGCTGCTGAAAGCGGCTGAGAATATCTTTCATCTGCTATTTTTAAATGAGGCAGATATACTCATTACAAATATGACTGACTAATCTTGTTAGATGTCCAGGTTGAGGAACAGCTTCTTCCCTCCAGCCATCAGGCTATTAAACACTACAACCTCAAATAAGCTCTGACCTACATAGACTATTATTGTTGTATGTTTTTTTTTTGTGTACATATGAGTGCCTGTCTGGGTACATATAAGGCCATACGTGATAGGGGTAGAATTAAGCCATCCTGCCCATCGGGTCTCCTCTGCCATTCAATCATGGCTGATCTATCTTCCCCTCCTAACCCCATTCTCCTGCCTTCTCCCCATAACTGCTGACACCTGTACTGATCAAAAATCCATCTATCTCTGCTTTAAAAATATCCATTGACTTGGCCTCGTCAGCTGTCTGTGGCAAAGAATTCCACAGATTCACCACCCTCTGAGTAAAGAAATTCCTCCTCATCTCCTTCCTAAAGGAACGTCCTTTAATTATGAGGCTGTGACCTCTGGTCCCTCCCACTATAAACACACACACACACAGACACATATATGTGTGTGTGAGTGAGTGTGTGTGTGTGTGTGTGTGCGTCTGCGTGTGCGTGCGCGTGTGTGTGTGTGTGTGTGTGTCTGTGTTTATGATATTTCCATATTGTGTTGTGTGTGTGTGTGTGTGTGTGCGTGTGCGTGTGTGTGTGTCTGTGTTTATGATATTTCCATATTGTGTTGTGTGTGTGTGTGTGTGTGTGTGTGTGTGCGTGTGCGTGCGTGCGTGCGCGTGTGCGTGTGTCTGTGTTTATGATATTTCCATATTGTGTTGTGCTGCAGCAAGTAAGAATGTCATTGTTCTATCTGGGAATATGACAATTAAACACAAGATAAAGACAAATTGCTGGAGTAAGTCAGGCGGACAGGCAGCATCTCTGGAGAGAAGGAATGGGTGATGTTTGGGACGAGACCCTTCATCAGACAGGCTGGACCCTTGACCCCGGTACATCGTGTGCGGACAGGACGTCGAAGGACGAGGAGCCGAAGCCAAGACGCTGAACGGACACGGCACCGAAATGACATGATGTCTCCGGGGACGGGATTGGTCCGACACCTTGTCAGTCATTGACAAAGGTCAGCGATTGGTCCAGACGCCACGTCCATCACATCACTGGCCGGGGGGAGATGGGAGGGTGGGGGGGGGAGCTTGAGCATACGTTTGTAAAATGGTGGCAAACTAAACGAAATTAAACTATAGGAGGACATTTCATCTACTTTTCCTTCAGTCCACAGAGCCAAACAATGAAGGGCTTCAGCTTAGACTGTATAATTCTGCCAGGAAGCAGAAACACATGGAGCACCCTGCAGTCTGTCCAGACAGAGATGGATGCCATCAGCAGCCCCTGGCCATGGCATTTGAAGGTCCTCTTGGCCCCCTTGTACAGAAGATGCCACCTTTGAGCACCCTTCATGATTAGGTGCCTCGGATCCCCTGGGAATATTGGGCATTGTCTCCTTCGGTGAAGAATCCATTCCTTCAGTTGCAGCACTCTCCAGTCGCTGGAAGAGTGTTGCTTGTACTGTGCTGGGTGTTTTTGTTGACAAAATGGTGCTGCTACACATACATATCAAGTAAAAATCAAGCTGCCGGAGGATGTAATCAAGGCACGTATAATAACATTTAAAAGACATTTGGACAGGGACATTTATAGGAAAGGTTTAGAATGATTTGGGTCAAAAGTGGCCAAATGGGACTCGTTGAGATGGAGAATCGTGTTTGGCATGGAGGGCCTGTCTCCTTTCTGTATGACTGTTTGTGAAGTAATTAGCATGAACAATGATAGTGGCCATGAGGGGACGTTATCTTGTGTACACTCAAACAATCGTATTTTCTATTTTTAAAAGGCACAATGGCTCAAATCTTCCATTAAGTGTATTTCTTGTTGCCAGAATGTTCATATCCAAGAAATTCCACAGCCCCAGTCGTTGCTAATCCTTTCAGATGAGTGGACTGATGTCAATGTTTTGTATTGCTGGCATGTGTAGCTCAGTGGAGCAATCCAACACCAGTGAGCCAGATTGAAGGCTTTGGCTCCCTCTCCTTTCCACATCTGTGCTAATAATAAAAAAGAGGCAATAATTTGGAGCTGTCTCCACATAATGGATAAGTACTCAGAGCCATGCTTCATGAGGAGCACATTCCTCCGCCTCCTTCTCCCCTCAGGAAGGAGTAGGGAGATGATAAAATGTTCTGATGCAATCACCAGCCCCTACACACGAAGGAGTACTGACAGTATGTTTAAATAAGGCACGAATAAAGAGTGTTTCAGAAAGTGACCGATCCACATCCTTGACAGGCAACAGAGGCATTATTTATAATAGGGAATAGCTTCACTGTTTGGACATCTTCTCTGAGGCTATGTAGACAAGTCCAGCATGATAGAACATAGAGTCATAGAGTCGTACATCATGGAAACAGGCCCTTAGGCCCAACTTGCCCATGCCAGCCTACATGTCCCATCTACACTAGTCCCACTTTTGCCCCATATCCTCCTAAACCTATTCTATCCATGTGCTTGTCCAAATGTTACTTAAACGTTGCAATAGTCCCTGCCTCAACTACCTCCTCCGGCAGCTTGTTCCATATACCAACCACCCTGTGTGTAAGAAAGTTGCCCCTCAGGTTCCTATTACTGTAAATCTCTCCCCCCTCGTCTTCAACCTATGTTGTTCTTGATTCCCCTGCCCTGGGTAAAGGACTGTGTGCGTTCATCCCATTTATACAACAGCACAACATGGGAGCAGGCTCTTTACCCCACAATGTCCGTGCTGGTCATAAGCTAATCTGCTCTTCCTACACGTGATCCATATCTCCATTCCCTGCATATCCACGTGCCTCTCTGAAAGCTTGTAAACACCACTATGGTATCTGCCTCCACCAACACCCGCGGCAGCCCGTTCCAGGCATCCACCACCCTCTGTGTAAAAGTGTTTCCCCACACATCTCCTTTAAACTTTGCCCCTCTCACCTTAATAATATTTTATTTTTCCATCCTGGGTAAAAGGTTTTGACTGTCTATCCTATCTATGCTTCTCATAATGTTATATTCTATCAACCTCTCTCTTTTAAAAGCCTTTTATACAGATACATGTGTAAGAAGGGCGTAGAGGCATATGGCCCAGATGCAGGACTTGCACACACATCTCCATTAAACTTTGGCCGTCTCACCTTAAAGCTGCGCCCTCTAGTCTTTGATATTGTCATCCTGGGAATTAAGTTCTGATTGACTACCTCACATAATTGTATACACTTCTGAACCTCTGACATTCTGGGTGGCAAGGTGGTGTAGTGGTAGAGCTTACAGCAGCAGAAGCCCGGGTTCGACCCTGAATACGGGTGCTGTCTGTACAGAGTTTGTACGTTCTCCCCATGACCTGCAGGGGTTTTCTTCAAGATTTTAGGTTTCCTCCCACACTCCGCTGGTTGGTGCGGACTCGGTACGCCAAATGGTCTGTTTCCGCGTTTATCTCTAAACTAAACTAAATTAATTTCAGAAAATACTATTTCTCCAACCTATGCTTATAGCTGAAAGGTTCTGGTGTTCCTGCTATTTTGTTTTGCATGGTTATACAACTCCTAAAAGCAAGTCTTTGTCTTGAGAAGTTGGTGGCATGAAGTTGCTGCAACCATGGCCAGGGTTTGCTGGGATGGAAGACAAATGGATGCATCTGGCATCAGAAGTCTTTTGGCCTCAACGACTTGCTTCTTGATTCCAAACACGTTGCAGATTTTGTGCATAAGATGTGAATGTTGATTCTTGTGCATTTTTTTTTAGTTATTACCAAATCTAACCAATTCCATGGCAAATAAGGAGAAAATCGAAATATAAAAACTGATGCAAAAATTCATGAGTTATTAAGTGATAGGAGAGAATTAGGCCATTCGGCCCAACAAGTCTATTCTGCCATTCAATCATGACTAATCTATCTCTCCCTCCTAATCCCATTCTCCTGCCTTTTACCCATAACCCCTGAAACCTGTACAAATCAATAATCTATCTATTCCTAACTTAAAATTATCCATTGACGGCCTCCACAGTTTTCTGCACCAATGAATTCCACAGACTGACCACGCAAAAGAGATTGATAGATACCAGACTTTGCAAAGTTCTGACAAGCAGGAAAAGTTCATTTTTTTGGAAAGAAGAAGTGTGGCCTCATGAAGATTTGGAAGATTCGGAGAAGATGGTTTCACTAATGTGAGGCCGTCATGAGTATAGGCATTATTATTCCCATGGAGAAAGGCAGGAGAAACATATTCATGCAGACAGTGGCAAAGACTATCAGACTACAGAACTGGAAGTAGTTGAGATGCATTTACGAGGAAGCCAAATAAACACATGGGGAAGAGAGGAGTGAGCTGGATGGAGTGGGTTGAGGGTTTATGTGATGCATGAATCACGATGTGAGCTGCCTGGAACTATTTGAGTGTCATGCAATTAATTCAATGATAATAGTGTCAGAGGCAGAGCACGGAAACAGGCTCTTCAGCCCACCTTGTCCATGCTAACCAAGTTGACATACTGGCCGTTATTTGACATTTGGCCCAGAGCCCTCTACACCTCTTCCTATTCATAAACTGCCCAAATGACTTTGTGAATAACTGTATCTGATTCCATAGCTTCCTCTGGCAACTCATTCCAGATACGGACTACCCTCTGATGTGAAAAAGTTGCCCCTGAGGTCCCTCTTAAGTACCTTCCTCTCACCTTAAGCCTGGGTCCTCTAGTTTTATAATCTATCTTTAAAGAAAAAAAATCTTGAGATGAGATGATGAAGATGAACAATTATTGGTGTTAAATAATGTGAACTGAGGCTAATTTCTCTTTTTTTTGCCACAATCTGGCTGAGCAAACAAAGACAGATGTTTGGCTCGGGCTGATATGGAAAGTCGTTGGCTTCTTATATACAACAATGCATCACCCAAATGAACAGTGACATTAATAACTCTTCAGTGATTACATGTTTCTAGAAATAACAACATGTAAAAGTATTTCTCTGGACTTTATCTGTGTCTCTGCTAGGGAACCACAGACGAGCTGATATGAAAGCAGAATGTGGAGACTACTATTCAGCACAACTTCATGAGAGATTCATTTGCAGCAATCTCAGAGACAAGCTGTGAATGTGGATCGAGTCCAATCTCGGAGCTGTGGTGTAAACATCATCGAGTTGGCCTGAAACAGAATCTCAGACGCTCACATTATGTCTAAGGCCATAACAGAGGAAGGTGTTAAAGAAGGAACTGCAGATGCTGGAAAATCGAGGGTACCCAAAATGCTGGAGAAACTCAGCGGGTGCAGCAGCATCTATGGAGCGAAGGAGATAGGCAACGTTTCGGGCCAAAAACCTTCTTCAAGAAGGGAAGGTGGTCAGTTTGTAAACATATCTTCCTTCCAATCGATCATCCACACCAAACACAATTACTATTTGTGCAGCAACTCTTGTTGCTTTTGGTGGTGTTGGTCAGGACTAAAGGTAAAGTGAAATAGACAGTTTTGTACAATTGCGTCAAGGCCTGGTTCAGCAACTCAAACGCCCAGAAACTAAGGAGACTCCAGAGAGTGGAGATACTGACCTCCCCAACAAAGAAGGTCCATCCCAGTACTGACCTCCCCACCATCGACGGGATCTACAGGAGGCGCTGCCTCAAAAAGGCAGCCGGCATCATCAGAGACCCACACCACCCTGGCCACGCTCTCATCTCGCTGCTACCATCGGGAAGAAGGTACAGGAGCCTGAAAACCGTGACCTCCAGGTTCAGGAACAGCTTCTTCCCAGCAACCATCAGGCTCTAGAACACTGCACAACACTAACCCCAGCAACTGTGATCTATGGAGTGTGTATCTGGTTGCATCACAATGATGGTCATTGTACACTGTGGACTGCTTCAGTCTTTTCACTGACTGGTCAGCACGCTACGAAAAGCTTTTCATTGTACCTCGCTACATGTGACAATAAACTAAACTATCGACTTTTAGGGTTATTGATTTATTGTACTATTGATTATTGTGTATCACAGTGTTATTGTGTTAACGGACCTGTTATGCTGCAAGCAAGCAAGAACTTCATTGTTCTGTTATTGGTACAAATGACAGTGAAACACTCTCAACACTCTTACTGTTGTAACTTGGTGATAGAATATTTTCTACCTCAGTGCGAATCACTTTAAATTTGCAAAGCCGCCCCTATATTGAAAAACAAACCTGTCTAACGTGGCAACAAGTCCCTGCAACCGGATAGAGTGGATGTGGGGAGGATGTTTCCACTAGAGGGAGAGTCTAGGACCAGACGTCACAGCCTCAGAATACCTTTAGAAATGAGATGAGGAAGAATTTCTTTAGTCACAGGGTGGTGAATCAGTGGAACTCATTGCCACAGATGGCTGTGGAGATCAAGTCAGTGGATATTTTTTAGGCAGAGATAGATAGATTCTTGATTAGTACAGGTGTCAGGGGTTATGGGAAGAAGGCAGGAGAAAGGGGTTGAGAGGGAAAGATAAATCAGCCAGAGTGGACATTATGGGCCGAATGGCCTAATTCTTCTCCTAGAACTTATGAAGTTATGAAGCTCTCTGCTGGGTGACCATTTGGCCCATCAAGTCTATTCCGCCATTCAATCTTGGCTGATCCTGTGGGTCCTCCAGTTTCCTCCCACATCCCAAATCCATGTGGGTTTGTAGGTTAATCGGCTCTCTGTAAATTGCCCCTAGTGTGTAGGGAGCGGATGTGAAAGTGGGATGGCATAGAACTAGTGTGAACGGATGATCGATGGTCGGTGTGGGCTCAGTGGGCTGAAGGACCTATTTCCACGCTGTATCTCTAAAACTAAACTATCTGTGTAATGTACTTCAAAGATGTATTCCCCATCATCAGGTCATTGGGCTGAAAAGATTTGTTTAATCATCAGAATGATGGAATATGGTCACATAGGGTTAGGAGGTAGAGAGCTCAGCCAAGATTGAATGGCAGAGTAGACTTGATGGGCTGAATGGCCCAATTCTGCTCCTGTCACTTATGATCTTATGACTAACGGTTTGACGCCACCTTTCCAGAATGCTAATGTTACAATTATCGCAACAATCAGTGCTGTTGTTTCTCTTTGTGTTTACTGCCCGGGTAATTGCAAAGTGTCCTTTGACCAACAAATAAATAATTTGACTGTCTACCAAAGTTAAACACTGAATTTATTGAAGGCATTCCAAAGTTTACATCCTGGGAAACAATATCGGTGGATGTAGTTATGTATGCAGTTAATCTGTCGTATAATGCCATCTGCATTAGGGTTTCCAGATTATATTGAGTCATAATGTTTTCACTGGTGGGAGAGTCTAGGACTAGGGGTCATAGCCTCAGAATTAAAGGACGTTATTTTAGGAAGGAGATGAGGAGAAATTTATTTAGTCAGAGGGTGGTGAATCTGTGGAATTCTTTGGCATTGAAGGCTGTGGAGGCCGTCAGTAGATATTTTCAAGGCAGAGATAGATAAATTCTTGATTAGTATGGGTGTCAGAGGTTATGGTGAGAAGGCAGGAGAGTGGGGTTAGGAGAGATGGATCAGCCATGATTGAATGGTGGAGTAGACGTGATGGGCCAAATGGCCTATTCCTTATGACATGACCTAATACAGCAGGGAAACAGCCCTTTGACCCAACACATCCATGACAACCATAGTGCCTATCTATTTTCCTGATTTTGCCTATATCCCTTTCTTATCCATTTATCTGTACAAATGTCTGCTAAACGTTGTTACTGTACTTGCCTCAAATACCATATCTGGCAGCTTGTTCCACATAGCCACCACACTGTGTAATAAAGTTCCCCCTCAGGTTATTGTTAAATTTCCCCTCGCACATTAAACCTATGCTCTCTGCTTCTTTATTCCCCTTCCTTGGCAAAAAGACCCTATCTGTGCCCCCTCATGATTTTATACACCTCTATAAGATCACCCCTCAGCCTCCTGCGTTCCTTTAAGGAATCAAGAAAGTCCTAGCCTGCCCAACCTCTCCTTATAATTCAAATTCTCGAGTCCTATCAACATCCTCATAAATCTTCTTTGTACTCTTTCCAGCGTAATGATCTCTTTCACCCAGTTGACCTATGCACATTCTTGTTTAATGACTCCAAAATTAGCCTTGCCCATGTTAGAACATCAACAGTCATGTCTTTCTGTTTAAAATCCAATAGTATTGTGGTCACTGGTCCCAAAATGCCCACTTGTCCAACTTTGTTCCCCAACAGGAGGTCCAGAGTTGCGTTCTCTCTAGTAGAACCCTCTATAGATTAAGATCATATGATCATAAGACATAGGAGCCGAATTAGGCCATTTCAGGCCAGCGAGCTGCTCCAAGATTCGATCATGGCTGATCTATTTTCCCTTCGCAGCCCCATTCCCTGTAACCTTACCGATCAAGCCTTACCGATCAAGAGCCAATCAATCTCCAGTTATATAAATTCCCAGTGACTTGGTCTCCACAAATGTCTATGGTAATGAATTCCACAGATTCACCACCCTCTGGGTGAAGAAATTCCTCCTCATTTCCATTCTAAATGAACGTCTTTTCATTCTGAGGCTGTGCCCTGTGGTCCTAGACTCTCCCACTGCTGGAAACATCCTCTCCACATCCAAGCAAGCCTTTCCTGGACACCTTTGACAAATTCTATCACCTCCAAACTCTTTTCACTATGGGAGACCCAGTCAGTATCAGGGAAGTTAAAACCCCCCACTAATACCAGCCCATTATTCTGATAGTCATGGTGGACTCTGTGGTCACCTGTGCCCATTTTAAGATGAGGCTCATTTTGCTTTTCAGTTCTTGGCTCTTAGTTCTATATTACCCTACGGAAAAAGTCCAAGATATCTAACTTCATAAATTCATATGTCATAGGACCAAAGTAGGCCATTCGGCCCAAAAAATCTACTTTTTCGGTGGCACAAGTATAGACGCACGGGTTTGGTTGACTAGTTTATGAAAAGGTTAGAAAAAAGTCACAAATTGCTGGAGTAACTCAGCGGGTCAGGCAGCATCTGTGGAGAACGTGGATAGGTGACGTTTCACAGAGTGCTGGAGTAACTCAGCGGGTCAGGCAGCATCTGTGGAGAACATGGATAGGTAGCGTTTCGAGTCGAGACCCTTCTTCGCTGTCATTGGACACAGTTCAGAAGAAACTCCTTGAGCTGCTTCCTGCAATGAGAGGGTTGGCCCAGTACTTGCAACAAAATAAATCAGATCTATATTCACCTACCCATGTTCTCCACAGATGCTGCCTGACCCGCTGAGTTACTCCAGCACTCTGTGAAACGTCTACCCATGTTCTCGACAGATGCTGCCTGACCCGCTGAGTTACTCCAGCACTCTGTGAAACGTCACCTATCCATGTTCTCCACAGATGCTGCCTGACCCACTGAGTTACTCCAGCACTCTGTGAAACGTACCTATCCATGTTCTCCACAGATGCTGCCTGACCCGCTGAGTTACTCCAGCACTTTTATTTACCGCAAGATTCCAGCATCTGCAGTTCCTTGTGCCTACGCTTTTCAGGATTGCTTCCTCCTGAACAAATAATTACTTTGTGAACACACGTGCCTTTTCAGCTTTTGATATTGCCAGTGTTATTATCATGTGTGCCGTGCGCCTTTAGAAATATACATACATATTAATGCATGCTTGTTTTTATTTTCCATTTTAATTCATGAAAAATTGATAAAGCATGGACAACTGCAGCATCGTCAGCAGTCATGTGCTTGTTTCATTGAAACTTTTAAATGAAAGTTCCCCCACTTCAGATGCATCATCTGTAAACATCCTCGCTGAAGGTCTGATTTGAATGCCTCAATTATACTGAAAGTTCCCAGCAAGCACAAGATGCCGACAACACGTTGAACGTCATGGGTTGAGTGACATCAAGTGTATTCCCAGTCAGGCATTTTGTCTTGATGATTCCAGCATTAGTTGTGGATTTTCTGTCATTCTCTGGATGCCAACTATCCACATGATGATGATACTGCAACCCCTATTACAACACTGTGTTTACAATAATGATTGTATAAGAAGTGTGCAAGAAGGAACTGCAGATGCTGGTTTACACCGAAGATAGACACAACATGCTGGAGCAACTCAGCAGGTCAGGCAGCATCACTGGAGAAAAGGAATAGGTGACGTTTCGGCTTGGGACCCTTCTTCAAACTTCCCCGAAATGCATCTTTTTCCATTACCCTTCATCAGACACAATTATTGTAGTTAGCTTTTACAACCACAATGCCTAGAATTCCTCTCTCACACGCAGAGGCCCATGATACCACAATGGGCCTGATTCTGTTCTTTAAAAGGAAACACAACTCTATCTGTTCAAATGTGTCAGCAATGAGTCACAGTTGTTTTTGAGTTAACATCAACCATGAGTGCTTCAACTTCTAATGCAGGTTTGAACATTTAACCAAATAAAATCATCCTTTGGTCATTTGGTGATCATCAGCTTCAACTAATTAGACCAGAGCTAGGGATCATTTCAACCAATTGGATCAATTACTATGGGGATGGAGAGCTTGAGAGAAACATCCTACCAGAGATTTTATACCTGCCTTGTGCTGCACCCTGACTCCTGGTGCTGCTGTGTGCAGGTGAGTTACACAGGCACCGGGTGCTGCTTTATTATGTTGCGTTTAACTCGAGAGAGCAAAATATCTTGACTGGAAAATGTAATTGATGATACCTTATTGTCACTTGTACCTAGCTAGGTACAGTGAAATTATGTTTTTTACACACAACATACACAAGAGTTGTCATAAAGACACTGACAAAGTTACAAAATGTACTTGTCCCTTTGCTCAAAGTGGTAAACTCTAAAGCATACCACATTAACAAATTCTACCCTTTGCCTACCCAGCTTATTATATGTTTCTGGGGTAAAAGCTGGCTTTTACAGCTTTTAGTGATTGCTGTGTGTAACTTCATCACTTTTTTTAGTTCTGTTGAGATGCAGTATTTTGTTGGGATTAATCGCAGGATTGTCAGTTCCTGGTAGGGGTTAAATGAGGACATTGTCTCTGAAATTGGAAAGTTCTCAGTGGATATATTTAAGGCAGAGATAGATAATTCTTGATTAGTATGGGTGATCGTGGTTACGGGGAGAAGGCAGGAGAATGGGGTTAGGAGGGAGAGATAGATCAGCCATGATTGAATGGCCTAATTCTGCTCCTATCCCTTATGACCTAAAAGCTGTTAACCAAACTATGGTTGTGAAGAACATTGTTTACTCTGGGTGGCCATAAATTCTGAAGAAAGTAAATGTGAATGTGTAGGAAAGAAAGGCAGATGCTGATTTATACTGAAGATTGACCACAAAATGCTGGAGAAACTCAGTGGATCAGGCAGCATCTCTGGAGGAAAGGAATGGGCAACGTTATAGATCTGAAGAAGGGTTCCAACCGTAAACTTCACCTATTCCTTTTCTCCAGAGATGCTGCCTGACCCGCTAGATTACTCTAGCATGTGTAGGAAGGAACAGTAGAGAACCCTTCTTCAGAAGGGTCTCTACCCGAAACGTCACCCGTTCCTTCTCTCCAGAGACGCTGCCTGTCCCGCTGAGTTACTCCAGCTTTTTGTGTCTATCTTAGACACAAAATTCAAGAGTAACCTATTTCCCGACCTGAATTATTGGGTATGCATGTTCCCTCCAGATGCTGTGTCCCTGTATTTTGGCCACACCTATTACTCTAGCAGTTGAGCTGTGGCCACAATTGCCTCAGCTACTTCAAGCCTTCCCCTGATACATTTAAAAAAAAAGTACTTAAACAGTGATTTTTCTGTTCTGAGCCTTATTAGTCGTATTGGACCTATCCAAAGATAATAGTGATTTTACCTGAAATACAATTGTTTTGAAATATGGTTGTCCTTATAAACATGAATACTTGCAAAGTAACTTTTTATTTGGGCATTAATTTCAATGTCAAATCTATTTATATAATTGATCATTACTATTCATTCTTTTGTCTATAACAGTCCGTGGGGTCTTTTTTATTTTCTCCCCACTGGATGTAACTATACCTGTGTAAGTTATCCTCCGTCAGTTTAAGTGAGATGGGTTTTTTTCTTGAATCTGAGTCTATTTATCCAGCTAGCTTTGTATTGTCTGTTTAAACATCTTCAATGCTTTCTCTAATGTTCCAATAAAATTACCATTTCCGTTTTTTTTGCTTTATTCCCATAATTCATCAAATTAACTTTTTCTTAAAGTTGTCTCTCCACCTTTTGAACATTTTCTATTGCCAGGTTAGTGATATTGTGCTTTTGTGAGAGTGTCCTGTCCATCAGGATTATTAACAGATTTCAGATTACGAGGAGTGCTGACTTTTAGTAATTAGCACTACTTTTCTTTTTAATTTTAACTCCTCTTCCCATACTGACCTATCTGTCATAGGCCTCTTCCATTGGCAGAGTGAGGCCACATGCAGACTGGAGGAACAGCACCTCATATTCCACTTGGGTAGTTAACAACCCAATGGCATGAACTGGGAAAGACACAAAGTGCTGGAGTAACTCAACTGTTACTCCAGCACTTTGTCTATTTTTTATAAACTAGCTTCTGCAGTTCCTTGTATCCACAGTATGAATGTGGAATTGTCCCATTTTGGGTAACTAACTAACCAGCAACATCCCCTCTTATTCTCTCTCTTCCCCTCCCCCACCTCCACCCCACTTCCCTATGCCACACTTGGATGCAAATCCATTACTCCTACAATCCTGCTCCCTTTCTCTTTCCCCTCCCAATCTCCCTCCACCTATATTCCTTCCTCTGGTTTCACAACTTGCTTCTCTTCTATTCTTATCTGACACTTTTTGTGTTTTCATCTCTGGGTTTTGTCTACCCATCTGCCAATCATAATACCCTATCACTTGGCAAGACTTGTCACCCCCCCCCTTCCAGCTTTCTCTCCCCCACTACAATCAGTCTGAAGAAGGGTCCTGACCCAAAACGTCACCTATCCATCTCTAGAGTAGCTGCCTGACCCGCTGAGTTACTCCAGCACTTTGACTTTTTTAAACTTGTGATCCTTATTCTACAGAATAACAACAAGAATACAGCTTGTTACTTTATCTATCAGCTCTCAATCTAGCAGTTTTAGTTGTCAGTGGTCTCCCATGAAAACAGCTTCCTATCTCTAATCTATTGGTGGTGTTAATGTAACCTACAGTGTACGTTTTGTTTTTTAAGGCTTGGCAGTGTAACTAGGTTTAGTTAGCTTTGAGAAGATAGACACAAAGTTTTGGGTCGGGACCTTTCTTCAGACTTCATAACTGTCAATCAGCTCTTGGATATGCTTCATATTTTGTCATATCTGGTGCAGTTTTTACTAAATATCTTTTGAATCCCGTGGTAGATACCTTTGTGATTTTTCATCATGCAAAAAAACCCATTAAATTTTATCAGTAGATCAATGGACCTATCACAAAAATTAGAGGAACCAGAATTACGGTAATAGAAATTCTCCCACAGCTGCAGTTAGCTTCTCGTGTGTTTCTGTAAATCATTTTGCTCCTCAATTGGAATATGTATGAATTTTCTTCTGTTTGTAATATTGGAATTCAATCATTTGACTGGGTGAAAGAACAACACTGGTTATCAATTACTTCTGTGATAATAGCAAATGGCTTTGCGTAATGTTCCCTATTTTATTATTTGGGTATTAAAATGAATGTTTGAAAGAGCTTGTCTTTTTTTTTACTGTCCTTCATAATCTCCAGATGTTCCTAAGTGCTTTATATTGAAACAATTTTGAATTGCATTATCTTGGGTCCTGAACATTGAAAGGTACTAAGTAAGATCAAAATCCTTTACTATATTTTTCATATTGCATTTTTGTAACTTATCCTGCAATAAAATGTAACGTAGATCTGTCTTCAGTTAAAATGGAGACTTTATCCAGTTTTCAACATTGTATTATTTGTCTCTCACATGTTCCAGTCTATGACGTGGCTGTCAGATTCTTCTTTTAAAATCTTGATTCATGATATGTAGCTTGATGTGGTGGTATGAATGTTGATCTCACAGATCAGTCTCTGATCTCTTGACTTGCTGCAGTAACAACTACAATGCTATTTGTTATCGAAAGACATAAAAGATGGCCCCATCTTAGTCCAGTCAAGATTGTTTATATATTGTAGGCAGTTCTAACCACGTGGTGATTGCAAGGTTGGTGATGTTTTTTGTTTGGAATATTGTTGTTCCATTGTATTTCTTTGACACTTCATAATGCCTCATTTTTAGTTTGATTTATTGTCACGTGCACTGAGGTACAGTAAGAAGCTTTTGTTGCGTGCTAACCAGTCTGTGGAAAGACTATACATAATTACAACAAAGTCAATGGAGATCGCTCAAAAACCACTCAAATATACAGCACTTTCCAAATATTTTTTATTTAATTCATGTCATTTCATAATTTTCAATCAAATTAATTTATAACACTACATGCTGTATACAGTGTTTATTGTAGTTGAGAGTCCTGAGCTACAGTGAAAAGCTTTTATTTGTGTGCTATCAAATCAGGTAATACTACACAATCGAGCAAAACAAGTACAAAAGCTAGAATGAGGAGAAAGGTACTAGCATGCAAAATAGTCATTGGCATTGTCGTGTAACAGTTCCACAGAGAGTCCAATGTCTGTGGTGAGGTAGGGGATAAATGCCCTGAATGGAGAGAGGATTCAGAAACTGGAATTGCAAAGGGATTTGGGAGTGTTGATGCAGGATTCCCAAAAGGTTAATTTGCAAGTTGAATTAGTAGTAAGGAAGGCAAATGCAATGCTAGCATTTATTTCAAGAGGACTATAATATATAAAAACAGGATGTAAGCACAGGTCAGGCCGCATGTGGAGTATTGTAAGCAGTTGTGGGCCCCATATCTGAGGAAGGATGTGCTGGCATTGGAGAGGCTCCAGAGGTTTGTGAGAATGATCCCAGAGATGATTGGGTTAACATATGATGAGCGTTTGACAGCTCTGAGCCTGTACTCGGTGGAGTTTAGAGGGATGAGGTGGGACCTCATTGAAACTTGCCAAATAGTGAAAGGCCTGGATAGAGTGGATGTGGAGAAGATGTTTCCACTAGTGGGAGAGTCTGGGACCAGAGGTCAAAGCCTCAGAATTGAAGGTCGTTCCTTTAGGAAAGGGGAGGAATTTCTTTAGTCAGAGGGTGGTGAATATGTGGAATTCATTGCCACAGACAGCTATAAGGTGGAGAGTGACGGTTTCTTGATTAGTATGGTTGTCAAAGGTTATGGGGAGAAAGCAGGAGAATGGGATTGAGGGATAAAGATATCAGCAATGATTAAATGTTGGCGTGGACTTGTTGGGCCAAATGGCCTAATTCTGCTCCTATGATTTGTGAACACTGTTCAGAAGTCTGATAACAGAGCTGTTCCTGAGTTTGGTGCCTGCTTGGACAGCAATCACAGATGAAAAAATCAAGTTTAGTTTATTATTTTGGCATGTGTACAGAGGTACGGTGAACAGTTTGACGTGCTATCCAGTCAAAGAAAACACTTTACATGAATACAACCAAGCTGTCCACAGTAAAGATAGACACAAAGCTGGAGTAAATCAGAGGGTCAGGCAGCTTCTCCGGAAAAAAAGGAGTAGGTGACGTTTTGGGTCGCGACCCTTCAGACACATTAACGTGTGAGTTACCTGACACGTTAGGATCCAATATCAAGTCCTGAAGTATTCAACTTGCCTGATGCAATGAAGCCACTGCTGGAGCAGGGCAGAGCCGTGTGGAATGACTGGCATTGTGTTCCAGTGACCCTTGTGGTTGACCAGACATGACTGGGACATTCCAATCCAAGTGTTCACAGCTTGGCCAGTGTGCGCCTCCCCCACCCCATCACAAACTCTCAGTCCTCCATCCATCCCCACCCCATCCTAGGCTCACAGCCCCCCCCCCCCCCTCCACTTCCTATCACAGCCCCCCCCCCCCTCACCCCTCTCATCCCCATCTCACACATCACAGGCCCCACCCCAGGTACACCGGGCCACAGCCCACCCTCACACATCACGGCCTCAGATTCCTCACCCCACCCCCACCCCAGGCACACAGACCACAGCCCTTTCAAGTTTCAATTTAGTTTATTGTACCGAGGTACAGTGAAAAGCTCCCCCTCCCCACACACAGCCCCCAGGCTTCCTCCCTCTCCCGGCTCCTGCAGTCCTTGCCTGACACCGGCCGCCTCCAGCGCCTCACACTCCGGCCATGCCCCTGCCCACAGACCCGGCCCAACTCATCCTCTGCCGCCCGCTACCTTGACAGGAGCAGACGGCCTCGGCTGCCGCAGCCATGGATCCTCCTGCCAGTGCCAGTGCCGGCGCCGCGGGGGACGGGGGCCTGGGCCGCCCGTGGGATCGGGGCCTGGTCACTCGACGCACGGCGCATGTGCGGCGCCGGCAGCCCGACTGCCTGGCCTCGAACAGACACACTACGCATGTGCCATGCCGGCGGACATGCGGGGATCCACGTGATGCGCACGCGCAGTGCCGGCAGCCCGCGCCGACTGAATGCGACGCGCATGTGCGATGCCGGCAGGCCGCCGGTCATCAACGCACGGCGCATGTGCGGCGTCGGCAGCCAGCCCGGCGTGCCTGTGAGGGCGCAGGCGCGGTGCCGGCCCCCCTCGCCCCTCCCCCGGCGCGTGCGCAGTGCCTCCCCCCTCCCCCCCAGGCCCCGCCATCTCTCCGCCGCCTTCAATGGACGAGAAGTGCAGCCGCTCGCCGCCCGCGCCTCCCGCCCCGCTCGCCAATGGAGACGCCCAGCAGCAGCGGCAGCAGCCCGGCGGCGGCGGCGGACACCTAGCCACCAAAGCCAGCGATGTCTCAGACGGCCAGAAAGCGAAGAAAAAGAAGAAAGCAGGTTGGGCCGTCCTCCTCCCCTCTTTTTTGTAGTCGGTGTGAAGTGGTTTTATTTCAGTGTTTTATTTTCTCCCCCCACCCCCACCCCCATGTGAGGCGAACCCCCTGTCTGTGAGTGAGGGCTGGGTGACCTTGGGCCTGGCGTGTCTCCCTCCGTCCCCGGCCTCCCGTCCCCCGGTGGCCGGGCCCAGGCCGCGATGATGCCGGCTGACTGGAATGTTCTCTGGGCTATTTCCTGTCCGCCATGTTGCGGGAGCCCCGCTCACTGGGCCCGGCCCGGCCCGGCCGCCCTCCTCCCTCCTCCCTCGCCCTCGCCCTCCATGCTGGACACCGGGGTGGATTCGGTGACAAACTCTCTCCCTCTCCCCCTCTCTGCCCTCCACCAACGTGGCTACTCCCCCCCCCCCCCCCCTTCCCCCTCCACACCCACGGCCTCCTTTTGCCAGCTTCACTTCACTTTCTCATCATTTTTTTTTAATTCCCTCGCCACCCTCCTTCCAAACCACCGGGAGGGAGCTTGCATAACGCCCATTCCCGGGCGGGTTGGGGTTTTTTTCAGTAAGTTTTCGGTGTGAGGGTTTTTTTTTGTCGGCAGGTGCGGGGAGTGTGTGGCACACACCTCGCTCTGCAACGTGGGCCCCTGCCCGTGTACCAGGGCGGCGACAAGCCTCCCCTCCAAAATCACCCCTCTTCATTTTTTCACCTTAAAAATGCGCTGGAAGGAAACATTCATGAAGCTGAACCCGCCGTTTTAAAGGTCATACTAAGGCCTACTTACGCGTAGACGAAGGCGGCTGGCAAAATGCGTCGAGCTCTCAAAATAGCCGTGACTTGTTTGATTTCTGAAGCTCAAATCGGCATGCATTGAGCAATTTTTTTTTTTTTTAGAAAAACTTCCTATTACTGACCATTTTAACTTTTTTTTCTCTTTCATTTTGTTAATCAAATGGTTGTTCAATTTTGGTCGCTTTCAAAATTTAACTGGAGCACTTGGCTTCCAACAATAGAAAACCGTTAAAGAAAATGCCTTTATGTTACAAATATCTGCACATCAGTTAATCTGAACTTTAATGTAGTTCAAAAGTGGGTATGTAACATAGCATGCTCATCCAATAACCTTTTGTTGTGCTCCAGGCTATTAATCTTAATTTCTTGAACAGGCCTGTGTTAAAGTTCGTCAGTAGCATTGCAGTTAACGTTGCTTGGTGAGACAGATTGGTCCAGTATTCCACTTCCTACAGCCTGTGGGGAAGAAAAATCCAAACTTGCACTTTTATATAATACCTTCCTGTGAACTTTGGTGACCCCAAAGCACTAAAGTATATATTCAAAGTACTTAATTGAATGCAATCAGAATGTAGGAAATGCAGCACCCAAATTGCGCATAACAAGCTCCATCTGGTAGCCGTGTAATAATGACAGGCTATTTTTGGAGACATTAATAGATTGATATTAGATGGGGCACTTCGAAAATAATAGAATGACATTTACTTTGTTCCAATTCTCTCTATTCAACATCTTTCTTGAATGGTTCAATGGTGTAGCTGCTGCTTGGTACTACATTGAAACAACCCTCATTTTTAATTTTTATTTTGTGCACCAGGCAGAAATTTTCCCCCTAGTTTGGGGTTTGTAGTTGGCAAACTTTCTTCTAAGTGAAGCACACATTTGACTGCTGGTTTATTCAGTTCACCTGACAGGGCCACTACAATTTTGGGAGATTCTTGGCATAATTAAAAATCATTGGTGTGCATTAATACAGATTTAGTTTTCTCCAAAGATACTGTATCCAATGCCATTAACTTTAACGTTTTAATTTTAACTAGTAAATTTGTACAAATTTATCTAAAATTGTTCTGGAAACTTGGGAGAACAGAAGAAATCCCTAAAGCTGTCCCAGCAAACGACTTTCCCAACTTCATTATTGCTACTTGTTAAATTGTTGAACTTGCCTTAGCCCTTAAATAGTTTTTTTTTAATTAATTGTCAAACTTCTGCCTTTGCTGTACCAAAATAGCTATTAAACCATAACTATTTATGGAGAAGGTAGTCTTCCCCTAACTGCATAGTCAACACCATCTTCAGTGCCTCCACACATTTTCCAAGTGATTGTATTCTTCGCAGTCGTTGTTAGTGAATCCTGTGCTTTCCGTAATCTCTCATCCCTCACGAATACATCAAACTCATCGGGGTCTGTTCTTGATCCTCCTCCTGTTTTACATCTACATTTTGCTTGTTAGCTGCAGCATCACTGCAACTTCTGTCTAGATTTATTAATCCATAGAACAGCACAGCAAAAGACTCTTTGGCCCACAATGTCTGCACCGAACGCGATGCCAAGACCAACTTTTATCTGAAGATAAAAAAGCTGGAAGAACTCAGCGGGACTGGCAGCATCTCTGGAGAGGAGGAATGGGTGACGTTTAGGGTCGAGACCCTTCTTCCAGATTCTCCAACTTTTATCTTCCTGTACATAATCTGTATCCTTCCATTCCCTACCCAAGGGTCTTTAATATCACTATTGTCTGCCTCAACCACTATCCCTGCTGCTACTCCAGACAGCAAAATATTAGAAAGGTCAGAGCCAGTATCTTGCTGGAAGCTTTGGTCTTTATCCACTCATTCTATTCCTTTCCTTGAAGCTAAACCAGTCCTCACAGCCTCCATGTACATTGTATTTCTACCTTCGCAGCATCGCCTGATTCTGTTTGAGTATCTTTCAGCTGAAACCATCCATTCCTGTGTTCCTTGAAATCTAATTCCTAGGCTTTAATCCATAGATTTAAGGTCTTTCTAAACTATGTTGTAACTTGCTCCAGTGTGACCATCACCCTGTGCTTGCACTGACTGTCAGGACAGGACCTTGATTTTTCCTTTAAAAAAATGTTTTTCACAAATCTTTTTGTGGTCTTGCCGCTGTACAACTACAAATGGGCATTCCTGTAAAATCTGACCAATTCTGACTTAGTTCTTCAACCATGGGCAGATGTGCTCTCAAACAGCAATCCTGGGGATATAAAATTCCATTAAACTATTTTTATGCCATTTCACCTTTTAAAAGGAACAAGAAATGTTAAGTCATGTTATATTCATTTATGCTAATATCTCAAGAGCTTGTCTTTGCAAATTCCTATAAATTTTGCCCCATGGATCCTTAACATTACAATATATTCTATCTAAATACATTTATTATGTGGTAAATTAAGCAATTCAACTCGTATGACTAGCAGATTTTCAAAAACAAAATATAAGAAGCTTTCAACAATGCAGGGAGCATCTATGAAAAGAAACAATCAACATTTTAGGTTAATGTCCCTTGGTGAGAATGTCAGCTTTCACGTTGTGCACAAATTTATGTTCAGTTGGTTGTCCTTCCTTTTGGGGATTTGTTTTTCTGGTCCTCTGTTAGTATTCTATCCTCTGCTTAAACAGAGGACAGAATAGTTAGCATCTATAACTTGAACGAGAGCCCCGAGTACCTACGAGCGGCTATTACTGTAATTCTCTGAGTTCGAATCGGGGAAACTCGGGAGAACTCTTGAAGTACCTCATACAGTGGGACAGGCCCTTAACATAGGTAAACCTAGTGATATGACAGCCATACAGCATGGAAACAGGCTCTTCACCCCTTTTCCAAGCAATGCGCCCATCAAAGCTAATCTAAACGCTTAAACCCATCAATTGTGATGATTGGCTTATTGCTGAGACTGGGGCTGGCAGTGAATGCCTGATGTACAATGAGTTTTTTAATCTATGAATGGTGACTGGGAGAAAATAACAAGACTGGTATTGAAGCACTCGTATCATTTGGTGGTATGTAGCCTGTTTTAAAGGGATTGGATGCTGTGGAAAATGTTGTCAATTAAGCAAATTTAATTTGGAAGAATTAAGTAAATTCTTTTAATCAAAAATTCAATCCAAAAGGATCCATATTGGCCTTATCTACAGGCCTCCAAACAGTAGCCTGGACATAGGGTGCAAGTTGAATCGGGAGTTAAAATTGGCATGTAGCAAAGGTACTGCTGTGGTTGTTATTGGAGATTTCATGCAGGTAGACTGGGAAAATCAGGTTGGTACTGGACCCCAAGAAAGGGACTTTGTAGAGTGCCTTAGTGATGGATTCTTAGATCAGCTTGTATTGGAACCTACCAGGGAGAAGGCAATTCTGGATTTAGTGTTATGTAATGAACCGGATTGATAACGGAACTTGAGGTTAATGAGCCATTAGGAGGTAGTGACCATAATATGGTTAGGTTTAATCTACAATGGAAGAGAGAGAAGGGTAGATCGGAGATGTCAGTGTTAGTTGAATAAAGGGGACTATGAGGCCATGAGGGACGAGCTGGCCAAAGTTGAATGGAAAGATACCCTAGCAGGGATGACAGTGGAACAACAATGGCAGGTATTTCTAGGAATAGTGCAGGATCAGTTCATTCCTAGGAGGAAAAAAGATTCCAAGGGGAGTAAGGGACGACTCTGGCTGACGAGGGACGTCAGGGACAGTATAAAAATAAAAGGGAAGAAGTACAACATAGCAAAGATGAGCGGGAAGCAAGAGGATTGGGTAATGTTTAAAGAGCAACAGAAGCTAACGAAAAAGACAATATGGGGAGAAAAGATGAGGTACGAAGGTAATCTAGCCAAGAATATAATGGAGGATAGTAAAAGCTTCTTTAGGTATGTGACAAGGAAAAAATTAGACCAAAGTTGGACCCTTGAAGACTGAAAAAGGTACATTTATTATGGGGAACAAGGAAATGGCAGCTGAGTTGAACAGGTACTTTGTTTGTGTCCTCCTTAGTGAAGACAGATCCAATCTTCCTGATATAGTAGTGGCCAGAGGATCTGGGGTGACGGAGGAACTGCAGGAAATTTACAATATATTAATGATCTGGCCTGCTATTTACAATATATTAATGATCTGCATGAGGGAATTGAAGGCAATATCTCCCAAGTTTGCAGATGATGCTAAGCTGGGGGGCAGTGTTAGCTGTGAGGAGGATGCTAGGAGACTGCAAGGTGACTTGGATAGGCTGGGTGAGTGGGCAAATGTTTGGCAGATGCTGTATAATGTGGATAAATGTGAGGTTATCCACTTTGTTGGCAAAAACGGGAAAGCAGACTATTATCTAAATGGTGGCCGATTAGGAAAAGGTACACCAGTCATTGAAAGTAGGCATGCAGGTGCAGCAGGCAGTGAAGAAAGCGAATGGTATGTTAGCTTTCATAGCAAAAGGATTTGAGTATAGGAGCAGGGAGGTTCTACTTCAGTTGTACAGGGTCTTGGTGAGACCACACCTGGAGTATTGCGTACAGTTTTGGTCTCCAAATCTGAGGAAGCACATTATTGCCATAGAGGGAGTGCAGAGAAGGTTCACCAGACTGATTCCTGGGATGTCAGGACTGTCTTATGAAGAAAGACTGGATAGACTCGGTTTATACTCTCTAGAATTTAGGAGATTATAACCATATAACAATTACAGCACGGAAACAGGCCCTTTGCCCTTCCAGTCCGTGCCGACCATTTGTTTTCCCCTAGTCCCATCTACCTGCACTCAGATCATACCCCTCCATTCCCTTCAGGTCCATATACCTATCCACTTTACTTTTAAGTAGTGGATAGGTATATAGATTGAGAGGGGATCTTATAGAAACTTACAAAATTCTTAAGGGGTTGGATAGGCTAGATGCAGGAAGATTGTTCCCGATGTTGGGGAAGTCCAGGACAAGGGGTAACAGCTTAAGGATAAGGGGGAAATCCTTTAAGACCGAGATGAGAAAGACTTTTTTCACACAGTGCCACAGAGGGTAGTTGAGGCCAGTTCATTCTCTATATTTAAGAGGGCGTTAGATGTGGCCCTTGTGGATAAGGGGATCAGAGGGTATGGAGAGAAGGCAGGTACGGAATACTGAGTTGGATGATCAGCCATGATATTGAATGGCGGTGCAGGCTCGAAAGGCTGAATGGCCAACTCCTGCACCTAATTTCTATGTTTCTAAATCCACATTAGGCAGGAAATGGTGTTGGGTAGACTGATGGGACTGAAGGCTGATAAATCCCCAGGGCCTGATGGTCTGCATCCCAGGGTACTTAAGGAAGTGGCTGTAGAAATCGTGGATGCATTGGTGATAATTTTCCAATGTTCTATAGACTCAGGATCAGTTCCTGTGGATTGGAGGATAGCTAATGTTATCCCACTTTTTAAGAAAGGCGGGAGAGAGAAAGCAGGGAATTATAGACCAGTTAGCCTGACATCGGTGGTGGGGAAGATGCTGGAGTCAATTATAAAATAGCCGCACATTTGGATAGCAGTAACTGGATCGGTCCGAGTGAGCATGGATTTACGAAGGGGAAGATCACTGATCTTCTGGGATTTTTTGAGGATGTAACTAGGAAAATGGACAAGGGAGAGTCAGTGGATGTAGTGTACCTGGACTTTAGAAAGCATTTGATAAGGTCCCACATAGGAGATTAGTGGGCAAAATTAGGGCACATGGTATTGGGGGTAGCAGACAGGAAACAGAGTGGAGATTATTAACATGTCCATTTCAGAATGGCAGGCAGTGACTGGTTGGGTACCGCAAGGCTCGGTGCTGGGATCGCAGCTATTTACAATATACATCAATGATTTGGATGAAGGGATTCAGAGTAACATTAGCAAACTTGCAGATGACACAAACCTGGGTGGCAGTGTGAACTGTGAAGAGGATGCTATGAGAATGCAGGATGACTTGGACAGGTTGGGGGAGTGGGCAGATGCATGGCAGATGAAATTTAATGTGGATAAATGTGAGGTTATCCACTTTGGTATCAAAAACAGGAAGGCAGATTACTATCTATATGGCGTCAAGTTGGGATAAGGGGAAGTACAACAGGATCTGGGGGTCCTTGTGCATCAGTCTATGAAAGTAGGCATGCAGGTACAGCAGGGAGTGAAGAAAGCGAATGACATGTTGGCCTTTATAACATGGAGTTGAGTATAGGAGCAAATAGGTCCTTCTGCAGTTGTACAGAGCCCTAGTGAAACCACACCTGGAGTATTGTGTGCAGTTTTGATCCCCTAAGTTGAGAAAGGACATTCTTGCTATTGAGGGAGTGCAGCATAGGTTTACAAGGTTAATTCCTGGGATGGCGGGGCTGTCGTATGCTGAGAGAATGGAGCAGCTGGGCTTGTATACCCTGGAGTTTAGAAGGATGAGAGGAGATCTTATTGAAACGTATAACATTATTAAGGGTTTTGACACGCTAGAGGCAGGAAACGTGTTCCCAATGTTGGAGTCCAGAACCAGGGGCCACAGTTTAAGAATAAGGGGTAAGCCAATTGTGAGGAAACAGTGTTTCCTCGTCACCGTTCCAGTTGTGAGTCTATGGAATACTCTGCCTCAGAGGGTGGTGGAGGCCGGTTTTCTGGCTAAGCAATCTAGATGGGGCTCCTAAAGATAGCGGAGTCAGGGGATATGGGGAGAAGGCAGGGACGGGGTACTGATTGGGGATGATCAGCCATGATTGCATTGAAGGTGGTGCTGACTCCTGCACCTATTGTCTAATTGTCAATGTAGAGGAGGTAGAGTTCGGGGATAGGACCACTGTATGCCTGGAACAGGATTGTTTGATGTACCCTGCAAAGAGGCAGGCATAGCTGGAGCCCATGCTACGCCTTGGATTTGGAGGAAGTGGGAGGAGTCGAAGAAGAAGTTGTTGAGGATAAGGACCAGCTCTGCTAGGCAGAGGAGAGTATTGGTAGACGAAAATTGGCTGGTTCTGCGGTAGACACTTTGTGAAATTATCCGTACCTATGAAGAAATTCTTTGGCCTCAGTTCTAAATGCTCTTCTTTCCTTCTACATCAAATCTTGGGACTTTGATGTGAGTTCTTGACTCTTTAGCCAAGGAAACAGCCACTTAGCATCCATAGCATGCCCCGTCAAAATAATGCATTCTATGAAACTTTTTTAATCACACTAGTGTTTTTGCTGTAGGGTTCTCCTTCTGTATGAATCATACTCATCCATCCGTTAGACATGTTTAGCATCTGCAAGCCATGTCCTTTGATAAGAGCAACGTTGTATGCAGTATAAGAAGGTCTGAAGAAGGGTTTTGGCCCGAAGCTTTGCCTATTTCCTTCGCTCCACAGATGCTGCCTCACCCGCTCAGTTTCTCCAGCACTTTTGTCTACCTACGATTTTCCAGCATCAGCAGTTCCTTCTTAAACGTTATATGCAGTACTTCTGGTGTGAAGGAAGGAACTGCAGATGCTGGTTTAACCTAAAGATAGGCACAAAGAACTGGAGTAACTCGGGTAGCATCTCGGGAGAAGGAATGGGTAAAGTTTCAGGTCGAGACCCTTCTTCAGACTTCCAATGTTTTTTTGCAGGTTGGTCTCTTAATTGCATGATGTACCTGAAAACTAACTGATTTGTATGTCAAGAGACCTAGAATTCCCAGAGTATTTTACAATTTTACAACTGTTCCTACCTGGCTGTTGCCCACATTGTACTTTCATGTTGCGCACTCATTCCAACACAACTCTGCATCGTCTGAAAGTTTACCTTTCCACCTTGTAGTTTCCTAGATATAGATGATGTGGTCATAATTCTTGGCGTGTTCAGAAGATTTATCTATCACGTCCAACATGTCAGATTAAGTTGCGTTTATATAAGAATCAAATCTTGCAGCGTTTAATTTTGAGGCCTGTTTAAATATCTATCTGTTATCTTGTCAGGTTGGGGGAAATACTGTGCCCATGGTATTTTTACAGCAGCAGTGGTGCTGCTTGGGGTTAGTGTCGAACTAATTTCCTGATACTAGATTATGTACATTGGAACAGTTTGACAGACAGATCTAAGCTTGGGGAAAGTGGCGTTGTGTCTGAATAGCAAATCAACCAAGGTATTTATTTTTGATGCATTTTTAATAATTGCGATTAAATTTAGTTAAAGGTTAATTGTTACTTTGAGAATTATTTAGAACCATTCTAACTTTAACTGGTGCACTTGCCTTTTTATGAAAAATCATTTAAAGCAAATTTTAGAAATAGTTGAATAATACACATATCATGATAGTGATGATTTCTGGCAAATTTGCAATGGTTGAACTGTTGAGTCAAGTCAAGCATAAACTACATTAAACTTGCCACTTAACTTTGGATGTTGTCTGTATTGATATTCATTTCCTGCCTTTCTTACTCATTTGTGGATAACCAGTTTTGCCTTGAAGTTCTGGTCCAATTGCTGACTTGAAAAAGAGGAGCCACCATTAATACTGTATGTTGGTCAGTCTATTACGGATTTTCATTCATTGTACTCTAGAGGCTGGGATGTGATAGGTGGTGATAACCAGGGTCTGCAGATGATGCAATCTGGGGAAAGGAAGTGATGGAACTAAATGAGATGGTGTGGGCAAATTGGAACAGTAGGGGGGAGGAACCCAATGGGAGGAGTGTGTGGGTGATAGGGTACTGTAGGTGGGGAAGAAGTAGGATGAGAGTGCATGAGGTTTTTCCGCTAATACCTTCATCCTCTCACCCTGCTGCTTCCCCGCCTACTCTGTGTGGTCTTGACCCGAAATGTTGAATGTCTATTTCCCTCAACAGATGTTGCCTGATTCATTCAGTTCCTCCAGCCATCTTTGTTCCAGATTCCAGCATCTGTAGACTTTTCTCTCCATAGATAGAACTTACTTTTTGTCTCTGCTTTCATCTAGTGCAAAACCTTAATGGAACTTTCCATGATGTAAGCAACAATGCTAGTCTTTTCCGTTTTTGCAATTAAAACATATTTAAACCACCATACATTCATCTAGTGGGTGAACAGATATGGTAATACCCTGCACCATCCTGTGCAAAATTGTAGTTTACATTTTTATAGCTTGCTAATAAAAGCTCGACTTGTCAGTACTTGATCACATTTTATTTAAGATATCCGATAGCTTACAATTTTGAGTGTTTGAAGGATGAATAATGTTTTTGACATCTAAACAATTTATATTAAAACAAACAATTAGAACAGTTTTGTGTATTAGTTTTGTCAAATGCTCTGTGGCTTCGTGGCCAGTTATTTTTTTCCAAACAGCTTCTGTGCATAATGTCGCAAAGGAGAACAATGCCTAATTAATACAGCACATCACTAATTAGCTCTGTTTAAATCCAAATCATCTGATTGGCAATATTAATCTTATTGAGTCCATTGGTCTAGGTGTTAATTAAAAATCTACAGTAAAACCAAAATAATCTGGTCTGTAATGTTCTTGATTTGCAGCAAAAATAAAATGTTGCAGTTTCCATACAAATGTGGAGGTTTAATGAACTTAAAAGACGAGCCAATGTTGCAAATCTCTATCATGGTTCTAACTTGGGTTTCCTCTAACTTTGAATTGGCTGCTTGGACCTGTGCCAGGAGGCCACCATGGTTGTGGTACCTTTGAAATTCTGGTCGAGATAACTCCAACAAGAGGCCAATCTTGAAAAAAATGACCTGAACTTCTCCATAGTTATGAAGCACGTAGCTTTCAGCTGCTGTATCTATTCAAAACTAATTTAAGTTCATGCCGTAAGACTAAAGCTTTGAGCAAGCTAGATGTTGGAAGAAGTTGACAGTAGGATGATTGGAATGATCTTGTGTAACGCGCACTGTGATTTTGATTTCTGTAGGGGGACGTTTAAATATATATATTTTAAACTGCAGATGCAGGGAGTATTGGAAATGTTGGGATAGGCTGGGTAACATTTGTGCAAATATACTATTATTAATTCTGCTCTGTGCCTCTATGTTTTAATTTTTCAGAACAGAACTAACATGAATGGTTATTGATTTCCTATCACTAAATTGTGTTGGAGAGATACAGCACATGAAGTGGACCCAATGGCATGCCAAGTCTACATTACCATCAGCTACCTATTTATACTAATCCTACCTTGTGCCAGTACTTTTTATTCACCCACATTCTTAACCAATTCCCAGGTTCTATCACTCACCTACACGGGTATTTCACAGTGGCAAATCATTCAGTGTGGGAGGGGAACCTATGCAGAAGGCAGAAACGGGGTACTGATTGGGGATGATCAACCAGTGATCCCCGCACACTAACACTGTCCTACACACACCAGGGACAATTTACACTTATACCAAGCCAATTAACCTAAAAGCCTGTACGTCTTTGGAGTGTGGGAGCTCCTGGAGAAAACCCACGCGGTCATGGGGAGAACGTACAAACTCCTTACAAACAGCATCCGTAGTCAGGATCGAACCCAGGTCTCTGGCGCTGCACCGCTGTCGCTCAATTTATACAACTTGGTATTCACATTTGACTGAGAATTTGATTTTTGGTGTTACTTAGTGGAATGCTACTGTAATTTAAATCTTTGAAAATAGTGTTAGTTTATATTTACCGAGTGAAGTATTTGGTTTAGAAACATGTAGAATCCAATTACTGGAATCAAGATAGCATGTATAGTGCCAGCAATTGAACATTGTTTAAGAAAGAACTGCAGATGAAGGATAAATTGAAGGTAGACACAAAATGTTGGAGAAATTCAGCGGGTGAGGCAGCATGAACATTATTGTTGATTTTTTTTTTAAACTATTACAAATAATGTAACTGAAACAAAGCATAAAATCAAAAATGCACATTGTAATGAGTGGAATAGTTAATATCCGAATATATCTGTCTTTTTATGTTGGGGAAAGTTGAGCAATGATTTTCTTGGGTGTAGGCCAGAAATTATAATGTCAGAGGTTAGCTACTTTGCCTGTAGTTCTGAATGCATAACACATCATGGCAGATAATCTTGTCATCACTGCAATATATTTAGTATATTTGTTCAAAGTATTTAAGTCTAATTTTTGTTTTTTCTTCTTAGGTTTTGAAGAATTAAATGGTGATGCTGGATCAGAGGACGAATTTGAATCTACAGCAAGCCAGGAAATTGAAGAGTTAAACTTGATTTCTTCCAGCACGGTTAACGGCAGGAAGCAATTTTTAGACACTAATTTCAACCCCAGGCACACAACAAAAACTATTGTACACAACAGAGTGGTTAATAAAACAAAGAATTATAATCAAAAAAACAGTATGGACAAAAAAAATGACAAAGTCTTTGAGAATAAATCCAGGGATAGCAGATTGATTGAGAAAAAGGAGGCATTGTCACTTCTCAATGGTGTTATATCTAGCAGCTCTGGGTATATTACAAATGGATTTTCTGTCAAGAATTCAGCTGACAATGATGGTAGTGGATCTGAGAGTGGTTACACTACCCCGAAGAAACGCAAAGGTCGAAGGAATAGTGACAAAGGTGTTGAGAACTTGAATTTGTTTCAAGACAAAATCATGCAACACGAGGGGAATTCACCAACCCCAAAACTAGATCTTGAGAACACCAAGCTCGAGTTACCCGAGCAGAAAGCAAGTCGTGTAGAAAATGCAAAACCTAGTGGCAGGTATGAGCCTGCACCTGTTAATGCAGCTGGAACCCGTGGAAAGGTGGGAGCCAGTGAAACTCAGCGAAAAAATTCAGATGGAAAGCCTAGTGGTGGTAAAAAGTATGAAGAGAAACCGAAATCTAAGGCAGCATCTGTAACTTCAAAGGAAGATTCCTGGACTCTCTTTAAACCACCTCCAGTCTTCCCAGTGGACAACAGTAGTGCAAAAATTGTTCCCAAGATTAGTTATGCAAGTAAAGTTAAAGAGAACCTCAACAAATCATCCTCTAATCAATCTCTGGCTGTGGACACTCAGATGCAAGCTTCAGGGCGTTTGTCACAGGTTCCTATGTCTGCTGTGAAAACTGTCACCTCAACTAGTTTTTCCAATGGCTTGGCTTCAGTGGTTACTGATGGGCATATTGGTGTTTCAGGAGTCCAGACCGTTACTGCTGCCAATACTGTAGTGCCTGCCTCATCTGGGAGTGAAACATCTGTGTCTCCTGACGGCATAGACCCAATGGCCACGGAACAAAGAAAGCAGGGTCTCTTTGTCTACCCTTCAAATATGCAATCGGTGCTTCCTGGCACAACACAGGTGGATCTGCCATCACAGACAACTCAACAAAACCTGGGGGATATTTTCCAGAACCAATGGGGGTTATCTTTTATTAATGAGCCAAGTGCAGGCCCTGAGCTAGCATCTGTAAAATCTGTGGACAACCCACCTCTGGATTTGACATTTCAAGCTGAATGTGCAGCCACTTTGGTTTCACAGGGTGCTGAACTGCTGTCTTCAGGATCTGAAATTCCTGTGTTTCCAAAGGCTTATGAACTAGACAAACGGACTAGCCCTCAGGTTCTCGGCAATGTCATGAAGACTGCCACAATGGCTGCTAGTGTTTCTGCTGAGAGCATGGCTCGGTCTGTGGAACCACATATTAGTGAACTGCAAAAGATGGCTGCTACAAGCCAAAGTGCAATAGGTTTTACCCCAAAAGACTTTGGGAAAGAAACACCACAACAGGCCTCTTCTACCAATGCTTTGGTGCCATCAGCCAAAGAACACCCAAGGTACCACAGAGGCTTTGACAGAAAAGACAGCTTTGGGTCATTTGACCTGAAATCTGCTGTTATGTATCACACTAAAGGTAATATTTTTAAATGATATTTTCACACACATGGTAATTATATGCTATAATGCATTTATCTTAAGACTTCTTTCACCTTGGTGTCCATTTATATTGGGAATCAAAACATATATGCAAGTAATAGGCCCAAGCCACTGCCATTTGTAGTATGGCCATTGGAGGGAATGTTGTACCAGTATGCATATCAAATGCTACATTGGCAATGTGAAACTTATCAAGAAATCGTTCTTGAAGTGCCAGTGTCACACTTGTGTTGTTTCTGTTTTATTCTTAAATGCCAGGTGCGTGTTTCCACTTTGTTGAGTGCGGCTCGATGGAATCTGATTTTGTACCTGGCATGGCTGCATGTTTCTAGCAGGGCAATTTGGTAGAAACCTTGATTGAATTTTTCTTCTCTTTACCGTGCAGCCATGAAGTTGTTGAGTTATATTTCATGTCATATGTACAAGTATGGTGAGCAATGAGTGAAATGAAAATATTGCGTACAATAGCATTAGACTCTTCTAGCCGAGATTGTTAAAATTACAATTAGGTGGTATTAAACCTAGATACATTTTGATCTGTATACCTTGCACCACATCCCATTGTGCCTTTGAAATTCTGTACTCAAAAGGAATGCGGAGACTAATTGTTCATTCAAAATTGGTTATTGGGGACATGGGATTATGGCATAAGTTGTGGGGTGGCATAGAAGAAGTTTGATCACCCAACCCCCACCCCCCCCCCCCCCCCCCCCCCCCACCCCCCGGAATGTCTTGTGCTGAGGGCAGGCAGTGCATTTGGCACCTATGCACTGAAATGCATCTCATTTCCTGACAGGGAATTTCAGTTGGAGCTTGGTTGAAACAAAGGAGCTTTTATATTTACATATTGGATCAGAATATCTACTGCAAGATCCCAGTTAGGGATCTTAATTTTAGTTTAAAATCTTTAATGAATTGTGCAGTCAGCAAAGATTTTTGGTGCTGCCCATTGTAGAATGAAACTTCATCCTGCAGTAAAGAGCATCACAGCTGGTATAGCTGCAGCCTCATGGCGCAGAGACTCGGATTTGATCCTGACCTCAGATGCTGGGTAGCATTTGCATGTTCTCCCTGTGACCATGTGGATTTGCTTCAGGTGCTCTGATTTCTTCCCATATGCCAAAGACATGTGTGTTTGGAGGTTAATTGGTCTCTGTAAAATTGCCCCTAATGTGTAGGGAGTGGATAAGAAAGTAGAATAACATGGCTCTAATTTGAACAGATGATCATGGACTTGGTGGGTCAAATGACCTTTTTCCATGCTGGGATAAAATAACGTTCTATTGTATCATAATTCTGTTATTCAAGAGAGCGCAGGTAAGGAAATTCTTTAATGACAACCATCAAAGCAACTTGATAGGTAACTAGAGTTTACATTTGTGATTATTAATATATTCCAATTTAAACTGTTTACATAGCTTTGATTTGCTATAATGGTGATGTATTAAAGAGTGGCTGCCACAAGTGTGAAGGTTTACTTCTGGTCATTAGCTGACTTTACCCATAAGATTATTGTCCTGGACTTTCCCCAAGTAGAAAGAGGCAATGGTCTGTAAGGAGCAGGAATCAAAATGTCCTCTGGATGTTAATGACCTTCAATTTGCATGTTTTTATTGGTCATTCTTATTGACAAAAATAAAGTTGGCCTCTTACAATTTGTTGACCTCTTACAACATCATGGCACCAAATTGTCAGAGTGGTGCAGAAAGCTGCAATATAGAATAGGGTTGTATATGTGTATCTCTGGAGAGAAGGAATGGGTGATGCTTTGGGTTGAGACCGCTCTTCAGACTCCAATCAAACTCTTGACTAGTGAGGAATATAGTTTGAATAGCTGTAAATTGCTGAGACATGACAAACTATTTCAGTTCACCTTTCTTCCGTGTATGGGTTAAAATACAATAATTAAACTTATGGGTGATATTGAAGTCCTGCTAGTTTACCCTTTCCTTCTTGCTGGTGGCATCTTTTCCTATCTGTTGTCAGCTGGGAGTTCAGGGCTGGAAAATGTGAATATTTTCCATTTGTGCAAATGTTTTTACCTACATACAATAAAATGTTGCAAGTTTCACTGATGCCAAGTGGGGAAAACGAGCTGAGAAATGGATGCAAAGTGCCTGAGACAAATTTGCAGGTGTCTCATAATGTGTTGTTTGCTTTGGTAGGAAAAATAAATGCTGAGAACCAAATGTTGGTGTATGGGTGTAATGAGTGATGTTGGTGTAGTTCAGGGTGCCATTTCACAGGCACAGCTAACATTTGAAAGAAAATATAAATTTCGTCAGGAAAAATAATTTCAATCTGGCCCCTATTGCGAGGAAAAGTGTAGGAATAAGAGATGCAGTGTACTTGTTCAGGGCACTGGGGAGATAACATCTTTGTATACAACTACAAGCTTCAGTCTGTGTTGAAGGCAAAATGTGCTTGCCTGTTAGGTAAACAATATGGATTTGTGTGGTTGATGCAAGGGTAACAAAATGTCTACAGGATCAGTTCATATCAAATGAAGTCTGAAAAATATAAGGGGAGAGGAGTTTCAGAAGACTAATTAGGATTGTTACAGAGGCTATTTATCTTGCTACAGTCAAGGACCCAGGGGTAACCTTGAGATTCAGCTGGCTCATTCCTGCTAGAATTGGCCCATCAGAGGCTAAAATGTTTGGGTCCGTATTCCTTGCATTTAGACGAGAGGTGACCTGACTCAAAATAAGATCCTAAGGGAGCTAGACAGGAAGGATGCTGAGATTCTTGAACAAGGGAATGCAGTTACAATGCAAGGGCAGTTCATGTAAAGCTGATACACGTGAACATTTCTTGTGGTGAATTTCTGGAGCTTTCTACAAAGTGTGTGGAGGCTAGATCTTTTGATGTTGAACATCTCAAAGATTTCACAAGTAGGAGCAGAATTAGGTCATTCGGCCCATCAAGTCTACTCCACCATTCAATCATGGTTGATCTACATTTCCCTCTCCACCAAATTCTCCTGCCTTCTCCCAATAACTTCTAACACGCTTACTAATCAAGAACCTATCAATTTCCACCATAGAAATAGCCACTGACTTTGCCTCCACACCACTCTGTGACAATAGGTGCTGCAGTAGGCCATTCGGCCCTTTGAGTCGGCACTGCCATTCAATGTGATCATGGCTGATCATCCCCAATCAGTACCCCATTCCTGCCAACTCCCCATATCATTGCCTGCCTATATCGTTTGACTCTGCTATCTTTAAGAGCCCCTGTGGCAATGAATTTCACAGATGCACCACCTTCTGTGATCCGTTATTTTTTTAGAACTCCAGCGAGTACAGGCCCAGGGCTGACAAACTCTCGCCATAGGTTAACCTACTCATTCCTGGGATCATTGTTGTCAACCACCTCTGGGCCCTCTCCAAAGCCAGCACATCCTTCCTCTGAAATGGTGCCCAAAATTGCTCACAATATTCAAAATGTGGCCTTACCAGCACATTGCGCCTCAACATTTCAAGTAGACAAAATGTTGGAGTAACTCAGCGGAACAGGCAGTACCTCTGGAGAAAAAGAATGGGTGACGTTTTGGATCGAGACCCTTCAGACAAAATCTCAACTTTATAACCCTTTTTTAGTATACAAGCACTCTTGAAATAAATGCTAGTATTGAGTTTGCTTTCAGGTGGGATGTGTGAATTGCTCTGTTTTCCAGGGTCACAACATGGACATTTGTAGTCAGGAGTTGTTGCACAGTGGTTAGTTGAGGATCATTTCTTGTATGTTGGTTGTAAGGTGCTTTGTCATATGTCTCATTCAACAGGTCGATGTTGACTTGGGACTTGGAAATGCAAATCAAGGAGTGCGTGCAGAAATCAAACAAGGAGATAGCGAAAACTAGATATTTTCCCATTGGTGCTGTAGATTAGTTTCACTCCATTGAATGTGGGTGTTTATGAGAATGATCTCTGGGATGGTCGGGTTGATGTATGATGAACCCTTGACAACTCTGGGCCTGTACTCGCTCGAGTTTAGATGGCTGAGGAGTAATTTCATAGAAACTTACTGAATAATGAAAGTTCTGGATTGAGTGGACGTTAACAGGATGTTTCCATTGGTGGGCGAGTCTATAACCAGAGAAACACTTTTACTCACAGAGTTGTGAGTATGTGGAATTCTCTGCCTCGGAGGGGGTTGAAGCTGGTTCTCTGGATACTTTCAAGAGAGCTAGATAGGGCTCTTGAAGATAGTGGAGTTGGGATATGGGGAGAAGGCAGGAACGTGCTACTGATTGGGGATGATGAGCCATGATCCCATTGAATGGCGGTGCTGGCTCAAAGGGCCAAATGGCCTACTCCTGCATCTATTGTCTATTGTCAGAGTGCACGGCTTCAGAATAAAAGGAGTGATGAGGAATTTCTTTCTGCCATAGAAGACTGTGGAGGCCAAGTCAGTGGATATTTTTACGGCTGGGATAGATAGTTTCTTGATTGGTACATGTATCAGAGGTTATGGGAAAAGGGCAGGAGAATGGGACTGAGAGGGAAAGATCAGCCATGCTTGAATGGCAGAGTATTGATGGGCCGAATGGCTTAATTCTGCTCTTATGACTTGCCTGTGAAGGGAGATGGGTTAGTGGCACTTCAGGTTGGGATTCTTCTCCAGACTGAAGGTCCCGAACTGAAATATCTTGAGTCTTTAAATGGGAGCTGACCCGAAACTATCTTTCCATTTCATCCACAGTTGATACCTGACACATTCAGGTCCTAAAGCACTTGTAGCCGCCTGTCCTCCTTACGATCATAAGTGATAAGAGCAGAATTAATCCATTTGGCCCATCATGGCTGATCTATCTCTCCCTCTTAACCCCATTCTCCTGCCTTCTCCCCACAGCCTCTGACACCTGTTAAACTGAGTTCTTTTGTCAATCTAAATTCAAGAAAACTTGACTCAAACGCTTGTTGCTGTCGAAATCGATTCCTTATTACAGTGCTGGATAATTCTTTAAACCTTCCAACACAGAGCTGAAAGCTCCGGGGCAGGTCCAGAGAACCAGAGAGACTTTGCTACAAACTCAAGGCATAATATAGGTATTAGACATTTCTGATACAGAAGGTATGACAAATTAGTAACCAATCATCTGAGTCCTTCAGGCGATTTACAACAGCAGTCACATGACCCCCCCCCTTCTCTGGTCTCATTTAACAACCTTTGTTTGCCTGTGGTTTAACTTTGTTTAGAATTATTTTATTTCAACAAAGCAAAACCCCTCAATTATCAGAGACCACTCCTCAAAATATAAGATATACGTATAATACAATGATCACACGTCATACTAACAAAACACATTTTCCATACCAAGAGGAAAAATATTTCTATAAATCTAAACAAGGTCTAATGTTTACAATCACACAATATTTTCATAAATGGTTTCACTCCAATTTTACAGTTTAAAGTACTATTACCTATGTATTACAAATATTCATTATATGAGTTTGCCGAATTACACAGCTTCTAAGTTAAATTGCAAACCCACACACACCTCCCAACTCTAAGCATACATGGATTGTAAATCTGTCAACTTAATTGACGATAAGTGTTTTGTGCCAGAATACAGCTTCATTCTAACTTTCTCCCCTTTTCCTGCTATCTATGGGAGATGGAATTTCAATCATCTGCAAGGCCTTTTACAAATATTACAGTACAGAGGGTAAATTTACAACTTCAGACCATTACCTCAAAAGTACAGCCGCTTCTTCGACACATAGGAAGGTCATGAATCCATCAATCTGATTCTTTCCTCTCCAAGCATCCGATCCCTTATCTCAACATTATAATTTAACATAGCCCAAGCTAAACTACCTAGCCTATATAAAAGTCACTATCCGAGCGGTTCTATTATATAGTATTTCCTCACACCAGTACTAATCAAGAATCAATCTATCTCTGCCTTAAAAATATCCACTGACTTGGCCTCCACAGCCTTCAGTGGCAGAATTCCACAGATTAACTACCCTCTGACTAAAGAAATTTCTCCTCATCTCCTTCCTAAAATAACGTCCTTTAATTTTACTGAAAAACATAAATGATATTTACTTTCAGGGCTCGAAATTAGTGGTTGCCCGGGTGTCGATGGCAACCTACAGTCCCGCCGTGCAACCTAAAAGCCCTGCCATTTTGCCTTGCTTGGCAAGCACCTGGGACCTATCGTTTAATTCTGAGCTCCCCCCCGCTCCCCCTCTCTCCCTCTCCCCCTCACAACTGGTCGGCGTCAGCAACTTTCTTCCTCCCTTTGCATTGTGGGAGATCTGGCCACCATTGCAGTCCGGTCGCTGCCTCACCGCGACCGCTGAAAACCAACGCAGAATCACTCCCTGGAGCTGGAGTAACTCTTGCTTCTTGGTTTCCTGGTCCTGCAAAAATATTTGAAATGGAATTTAAACTGGAGTGGACCCGCCAAACGCTGAAAAATAACAGCCTATTGCATATTATCTGTTTATTTATTGTGTATATATATGGTCTATGGTATATATAGACACTGAACTTTTAACTCCTGTCTGTATTATGTTTACATATTCTGTTGTGCTACAGCAATCAAGAATTTAATTGCCCTATCTGGAACACATAACGATAAAACTCTCTTGACTTGGACTTAAGCAAAAAAGGGTTCTTGGGAAATAAGAGCTACCTTAAATTTAGTTGTGTCTGGTTGGGTACCTAGGGTAGGGCAAAGACTATTCCTTGCTTTAATTGTGCGGGGGAACTCCATGGAGCAGCCAGCATCTCTGGATAGAAATTGGGTAGAGACCCTTCTATAAATTTCCTTTGGTTTTAGTGTTTTTAGTTTAAAGATACCGTGTGGAAACAGGCCCTTCGGCCCACCGAGTCCACGCCGACCACCTGTACACTAGTTCTATCCCACACATTAGCGACACAAGTCAAGAGTGTTTTATTCTCTCACGTCCCAGTTAGAACAATGAAATCCTTACTTGCAGCAGCACAACAGAATATGTAAACATAGTACTCTGTAAACAATGTTATAAACGAGAAAACAAAACTGTGTATATTTATATATGAATATATCAAAGACACGCCAGAGACACGCCCTCTGGACAAAAGGAAAATATTATGTTTTGGATTGGGTCTGAAAAAGGTTCCTGCGCACCTTTGGAATGTGGAAGGAAACAAGAGCACCCGGAGAAAACCCATATGATCAAAGGGTAAAGGAGCAAACTCTATACAGACAGCACCCATATTCAGGATCAATTCTGGGTCTCTGGCGATTTTAGGCAGCAACTTTGTCCAATGTACTGCCCCATAGTCTTGAACTGAATTAAAACGTGTAGTAGCTGTAAAGGGGGACATAGCGTCGCTTAGAGATTTAAGACTGAAAATGGATTGTTTTCTTTTTTTAGTAACCAAAGTTATCAACGTATAATTTTTTTGTGTCGGAAAATATAGTGGCACAGGTGGACTTGCTGTCTCACACGCCAGAGATCTGTCTTCGATCCTGTTCTCGGGCACTGTCTGTGTTGAATTTACACATTCTCGCTGCAAGCGTGTGGGTTTCCTCCCACATCCCAAAGACGCATTGACTTTGTAGGTTAACTTGTCTCTGTAAAATTGCTCTTAATGTGTAGGGAGTGGGTGAGGAAAGTGGGATAACAGAACTTGTGTGACTGGGTAGACAAAAATGCTGGAGAAACTCAGCAGCATCTATGGAGCAAAGGAAGTAGGCGATATTTCGGGTCAAGACCCTTCTTCAGACTGATGTGAGGGTGCGGGGGGGGTGGGGCGGGAAGAAGAAAGGATGAGGCGGAGACAGTGGGCTGAGGGAGACCTGGGAAGCGGAGGAGAAAGCAGGGACTACTTGAAATTGGAGGTCAATGTTCATACCGCTGAGGTGTAAACTGCCCAAGCGAAATATGAGGTGCTGCTCCTCCAATTTATGGTGGGCCTCACTCTGGCCACGGAGGAGGCCCAGCTCAGAAAGGTTGGATTCGGAATGGGAGGGGGAGTTAAAGTGCTGAGCCACCGGGAGGTTATTGCGAACCAAGCGGAGGTGTTGGCCGAAGTAAAAATGTTCCAGTAAATGTGCATAGATTTTAGAGTTTTTATACTAGTTTGAGTGAATGTTAACAATTGTGGACCCATTAAAGACTAATCCTGACAAGGATTATGGATAATTGTTGTGGGTGCTTTGATCCTATTTTCAGTGGCAAAAGGCAACTGAATATTAGTGGATTAGTTAGTGAGAATCTGAATTTGCTCAGTTGTATAACATTATTCCTCGTAGTTCTGCCTATCTTTAAATGCGCACATATGCCAAAAGATTTACTTTATTTTGGTCATGGATCACTTGGCAATCTTGGTGCTGATCTTTCTAATGAGGAAATGCATCTGTGGAAATTTACTCAATGATCCTTTCCCTGGAAGTGCTAACTAGTTCAGAGTTGGATATCCATTGAGTGCCCCGGCAGATCGGCATAGTTCATTTCTGGCCATGTGCAAATGATTTTGGTGATGAATATTTAATCCATGTGTTTACTAATAATCCATGATTAATATGTCAGCAGGCATCATTCTTTTTCTCTCTGAAGAAGGGTTTCGGCCCGAAACGTTGCCTATTTCCTTCACTCAATAGATGCTGCTGCAACCGCTAAGTTTTTCCGGCACTTTTGTCTACCTTAAATAAATTATTTAACTCTTAACGTCTGACACTTGCCAATTACAACATCCATGCAGTCGTTCAGACTGAAGATAGACACAAGCTGGTATAACTCAGCGGGACAGCCAGCATCTCTCGATAGAAGGAATAGGCGACGTTTTGGGTTGTGACCCTTCTTCAGACTCATTGGCTTGTTTGATATCATCAAACCTTGGTTTTCTTGCAATTATTGGATAAAATGTTTTAGCTGTGAAAGTTTGTACAAATAGTTTAAAGTATTAAATTGTTAAAGCTATTATCATATTTGTATTTCATACTCAAACTGAGATTTCTACATTTAACAACAAAAAACATTTTGCTCCTTGGCAGGGCGACTTCAAAGCAAACATTGAGAAAGTGGAGCTTTAGAAATAAACAACTAACACAAGTGCAGGTTATTGGAATCTGTTTTCACCGAGCTAAACTGAGAAGGAATGGATGACGGGTCGGGTCTGAAACATCACCCATTTCTTCTCTCCAGAGATACTGCGATTGAATCTGAATCCACTTGAGTCAACATGTATATCAGCAAATGATAGTGATGCCAGGAGAGGAGGTAGAGTTGCTGTAAATTCAAGCGGGGAACAGTAGACATTTTTCAGGAGCGAAGTGGTTGGCGTTTCAGCTCTGCCCTTTCAGCGAAGTTGATCTGTTTCTCTCAAGTGATGACTATCTGTTTGGTATTTCCAGCATTTAATTTCAGATTTATAATAGTCATATTGATTTCCTTTCTCATTCAGTCAATGCAAAACACTTGTCTAACCAATCTCTCCTCGAATTCTTTAACTCTAATGTGGTTTTTCCATTTTAAGTTGTCATCATGGATACACCATTTTCTTATCCTCATTTTACTCTAACTCATTGTCTGGGGAGATCTGACTCGGGTAGTATTCTTTTTGTTCTTGTATAGATATCCTTCAACTGAACCTAAGAAACATTCTCAGCCCCTTAAATCACCGTTCAATTAGTTCATTGCTGGTCTCGAGTCGGCTTCAACCACACTCATGTCATATCACTTGACTTGTAATTCAAACATCTCAAATCAGGTGTTTAATTGCCATGTGTACTGGGATTGGAACAATGAAATACTTTGCTCCAGCTCTGTGAGCACATTAATGCAACACCACAACAATGCATTGTATTGTGTGAAGTTGTCTTATTGACCTAAATATATTGGGTGGAAATTAGATTACAATTTGGGGTGCATGGCCCCCAGGGCATGCTCAGCCACTCGATATTGTGGCTGAACTTCCATGTCGCTGTCTTCCTATTCCATTTCCACAATCTAGATTCCCATCGGGAGCAAAGCCATCAACCAGTGTTGGACTTAAATTTAATTGATGGCTGAGCATTCACAGCTGCTGGGGTAGGAGCTTCAAATACTCAGCCGCAAAGTTGTATTCTCATGTGGCCATTAATGGCTGGCCCTCAATCTGAGATGTATTTCAGTATATTTTTGCATTGTGGCTATAAATGCACTTATTTCAATGAGACTGGCTCTTTCTAAAACAAAGGCACGTTTTAATCATTGGAGTTCCAATTTCATTCCAAGAATAGTATTGAATGTTGCAAAACGCTAAATGATTTGGTCAAGGTTGTGTTTGAGACTAATTGAATCCCTCAATGATGAAGGCAGATATTATCTCAATTTTTAGATGTGAGTTACACACCATATTGTGGGAGCATTTGAGTCTTTTGTCATATGTAACCAAAGGGAACACTCAAATTCTTACTTATAGCAGCACAATGGGTTTGTAAATGCAGTATCCAGTAGATAATGTAAACAGAAAAGATAATTTAAAAATCAACTATAGTGCAAAACAAATCAAAGTCCATGGTGCAAATTTGTATTTGAATTGGAGGTTGTAGTGTTCATTAGCCTGACGGAAAGAAGCTGTTCCTGAACCTGGACATCGTATCTCAATTCTGAAGAGAGTGCCTGTTGAAGTTAACTAATTCATGTTTGAGAATTTGTTATTTTTAACCTTTTCTAAATCGTGAGGATTATAGAGCTTCGGGTCAGTGTAACTGGTTTCCAATCTAGTAAACTGCAATAACGTGTCTTAATTTAAATTTGCATGCATTAAATCTAATGCTCAACATTGCATAAAGAGTACAAATTGGAAAGTTTCATGGGATTCTGTGGAATTATGGTAATAGCTTATACATTTTTAATTTGGCATCAGCTGGAATATTGTACCCTACATCTTTTGGAATTGATTTAAGGCCTTGGGGAGAGTGTAGAGGAAACTGGACGTGCCGTAAGAGCGTTCAGTAGAAGAGAGGATTCTTAACTTGGAGCAGAATAAATGAACATAGTTTGTAAGTGGGTCCCCAAGTTAGTGAAGGCATATGAATGTTAAGGCAAAGTTCTCCAAGTTAGTAAGCAGAAGCTAATTGGCAAAATAATCTGAGGGAAGATTGATATTTTTCTCTGGAAAATATATTATCTCAGTGTGGCAGTTAACTTGTTTACATTTTGCTTCGAGCATTGTATTGTAAAATTTCACCTGTGCATTCAGATTGGGTGTGATGGCCAAATTATCTCATATACATTTTTTACTTGATATTAATTCCACAACAGATTGATGTCTTTAATATTAAAAGCTCCAGCAAAATCATTCAGTTTTACTTATCTTGTACATTTTTTGTGTTTTAAATATGTAACTGGTGAAGCATTTCCAAGATTTGTAAAAGTGATTTGTAATTTTTAGCTGTGCATCACCTTTCAAGTATGTCTTTCTACAATAAGTTGTGCAGACGGGTGCTGTACTGTACTGCTGTTTGGAAATGAGTAAAATGAATCCCACAGCCAAGTGCATTGCCTTTAGCTTTGCATCTTTCAGAAAATTTGAAAAGATAAATGATGGTTGGTTTTAATTGGACCTCTTTTGTTTTTCAGAAATGGACTCTATATGGAACCTGCATAAACAAGGTAATTGCAATTAAAAATTTCGAGCATTAAATTTTCAATTAAGGTGCAATATAGTGTCAGCATGAAATACATGTTACTTAGTCCGCCAAAAGAACACAGTGCCAGAGTAACTCAACGATCTGAAGAAGGGTCGAGACGTGGTATCAATCTATCTACCTATCCATGTTCTCAATGGATGCTGCCTGACCTGTGAATTATTCCAGCATTGTCCTTTTACAAGTTACTTAGTCCATTTGAGTTTTTTAAGTTGTAAATTGTTTATGACGTCAACGTGGATAGATTGATACCACAACGGAGAGCGGAGAACCAAGCTTGGTTCCTCTTTCATAAACTGGCTGAAACTGCCATCTACTCTGATTTTTCCTCTTTCATTAGACCATAAGACATAGTAACAGAATTAGGCCATTCAGCCCATCGAGCCTGCGTCGATCATGACCAGTCTTCTATCCCCTCTTAACCCCATTTTCTCCCTGTAACCTTTGACACTCATGCTAATCAATCTCTGCTGTAAAAAAATACCCAATGACTTGGCATCTACAGCCACTTGTGGCAATTCCACAGATTCACCACCTTCTGGCTAAAGATATTCCTCTGGATTGCAACAAGCTTTATTTGATACTGTATTTGAATTGGAAAATTCTGTGGAATTGTGGTTCCTTGTGAATTGGATCCAGTCCAACATTCAACATTAGAATGAATTCTTACTAAATCATCAATGAAGATGTATAATTGTAATGACTGATGTGATTTTATAATTGCACATTGAAGCACGCGTATCTACATGATAAACATTTCTGTTTTATTTCAGATCCTTCGAGAGTAGTTACTTATGATGAATCTATGGACCGTCCTGGTCAATGAAGTCAGCTTGGTGAACTGCCTATTTTCATTGTTGCTGCAAGCCACTGTCTGGAAGCGGTTATGCTCCTTTTAAAACAAAATCTCTTCAGCAGTGGGCCAGTTCAGGAGAGACATTCAAAATAAAAAAAACACAAAAAAAAATATTTTTAAAACAACAGAAACTGAATTTGAGTGAGTGCAAAGAGTGTGTCCAACAGTTATTTAGATGGACTTTAATTGGATATTTAATGACCTCTGGTACTGAACTTATTACAAAGCAAAACCTGAACGCAATGAATAGTGGACATTTTACTTAAATCTGGTTCTTAAGATCCTGCTGGTGTAATGTCAGGCTCTGGCGAACCACTGAAGGGGCTGTCCCACTTCACAAAGGCTGCATTTGGCTGTGAGTGCACAGAGATTCCACAGGGGAAAACATGAGGATTTGCAGAACTTTTTAAACAAAACCCCAAAAAAAGTTATGCTGGAATAATGCCTTGAAGTACGGTGTGTGTTTTTTCTTTTTCCTTGCTGCAACATTCTCAGATTTTGCTGGGATTCAGATGGCCTGTAGGCCTTGGGGGGGAAATTGTCTTAACTCATCACTGGGAAGATATCAAAATCAGACAACTGCAATATTAAATGATGCAGGTCTAATGGTTCACTGATCAGAAAGACCATGCTCCACATGCGGAGGGTATATTATGTGAAATGTGGAGCGATTCAACTTGGGTATTTAATGTTGTACAATGCTTTCCCTTTTAGTTTTGTTACGAATTTGCCATCGTACGTGTTAGTAACATAAACTGCACTGCTTTTGCTCCGGGGCTTCACATTTGCTGCCCTTCTAGACCATTAAAATATCCCATTCAGTAGATTTCCTCGTTGCATATCTGGCCTTAACTATTACTAAATGACATGTATTTGCTTACTATGCCCTCCTTTCCTTTTTTAATATCACCTTGCTTTTTAAGTCGCATTTTCTTGCACTATATACCAGAATCGTGCAACAAAACATTTTTTTTAAAAAGAGAAAAAAAAGTAGATTTTAAAAAGTCAAATTAAAATTGGATCACTCTCCTACATTCTTTAGCCCTCTTAAGGGACAGTTTCTGTCAAAATTGACGATTTGGTTCTTGAATTCTAATGCATTCTGTGTAGTCCACAGCTTTATTGCTGCTTCTAAACTCTATTAAAGATATATTTTTAATATGAAAAATGTGCTTGGATTTTACAAATCAGCAAAGTGCTTTATGGCAATATTAGAAGTGAGTGAAGAGTGTGCAGGCATGGACTTCTGAATGTGCAACAGTAGTTATTGAACACTACAGCTTGTGCAGCATGTAAGACTAGACACCAGAGTGGAGAGATTTGTTTTTAACATCCCTGTGGCTTTATGCTCTGTCTTGCAAAATAAATGTCCTCTATCTAATTTCTGCAGTGTGGTTGTGGAAAATGTAATGTGCTCAACACTGCTCCTCCCCAGATGCTTGTGCTTCCTTTTTATGAGTTTGGTTATCTTTCAAGCACTAGACAGGAATTAACCCTCTAATTTGTTTAATAAACTAAAATCTTACAATGCCAAATATATTTCTGCTGATGTTATTTCGAGTAAAAGCCCATTTCTGGGGAGAGCATTTTCAAGCTAGCATACTTTTTTGGGACAAAAGTGTGCTTGCAAGATGGTGGCCAGGATTAAATTTGTAACCTGTGGCATCTGGACGCAGGATCTGTCCACTTACTGTATTTTTTTTTTTAGAAAACCTTACTTATGCCTTTGCACACCAAAATGAAAAAGCAGGAAACCACTGTCCTTTCCATTTTATTTTTTTTCCCCCCAATGGAATAGAAAGGTTTGCATTTTGTTTTTTGTTGAGTTTATGTGCTACCTTAAACACAAACCTAATATTTTGGGGGCTTTAACTGATTCCCAGTAATAAGCAAAGTATACTTATGAACAATCGAAGATGGGCAGTATTGTTTCAGAATTTCAACAGCTTATTTTGTACTTATTTTGTTAGCAGAAACTTTCTTGGTCATATTTGGAGATGTTCGCTGGCAGATGTCAAGCAGATGTCAAATGGGGAAAAGTCTTGCCATGGGTCGTTTACTCAATGCGATTAATAACTAATTTGGCTACTCCAACAAATTTTTAACAACTTAATTTGATTTCTAATCCCTAGAATGAATGGTAGGGCAGCCCAGTACATGTTTGGTACTGTACATATTCTGGTACACTGGGCCATACAACTACTGGGTCAACCCACCTAGACTTTGTTACGCTTACACGTTGTTCTATCTTGTGATCTGTCACTCTTCTTTGATTATTCAATAAGCACTTAAAATTTCTTAACTTTTTAATCTGTTTATATTTTTTTGGATAGGCATGTAAGTTTTAAGCGTAGTTCAAATCATTTGTGACTAATTAGTACAGTGAATGCTGATGTGTTACTGTCGTGGATGTAACATTTTCCGCCTCAATTGTTAGTACTGTGTAGCATAAACCAAATACAGTGTAGACTGCTGTGCCCTTTCTATGAAGAGACTTAAAATTGGGAAGAGGGACTGAGTGTGTATGAGAGCATGTGTGTGTGAGATCTATACAGTATCTGGTGCATACGTTTATTAGTATTGAGAATAAGAACTTAATTTATTTTGTGCCATGTGTTGATTTCATTTCATCGAGTAATAATCATCAGAGGTCTAATTATTGCAGAATGGCACTAAGCAAGTCAGATAGCATAGGTTCTTTTAAATTCTTGTTGCTACGATAAAAACTAATCATGTTTGAAGTCTTTGATACCTGTGTTTATTTTTTTAAATAATTATTTTTTTGTAATGCAATGTCAGTCCAGCTGTAGGCCTTGCAGGTCAGCCTTTTTCATTCCAGGTCCCATATCGTGTCCCCTTTCCCCAAGGCAAAGGCTGCCAGAACCTCAGGGAGTTAAAGCTGCCGACATGCATGTGTGCTCCATGTTCCACCCACATTTGTTTAAAGAACTGTTAGTTTGTGTCATCTTCTTCCCATACCCCCCCCCCATAGTATTTTCTCAATTGTACCATCAAATTTGATGGACTGTATGGTTATCAGAGTCTTAGTTTTGGTTCAATAATGCAAGTCTTGTCTGTATGTCACCATAAAATTAATGTATTTTTAAATGCTTGCTATTGTTACTAATTATGTTAATTTAAAAATCAAAAAAAAAATTAAAGTGTATAAATGTGGGATTGAACATTTGATCTATAGAAACTTTGTCAAATCACAGCTTGGAAAAGCATTAGGCTGTTCAATCCTTGAACTAGTATTCAAGGATTATTCTTTCCCTTTGTTCAAGTATCTGTTTACAGTAAAGGGTGATTGGGTTGTATGTAATTAACTGAAGCTGCTACATGGGGTTTCTGACCAGGCATCCTAATAGTAGGGACAGCATGGAAATGTATGGTGAAATACATTAACGTAGAACATAAAACTGGAGTGCTGAGGAGCATAATACCTTTGAATAAGTAGTGCTTCAGAATTATATGCTCGGTGTATTTATGCCACCAGAGTGGAGTTGGTGACTGAAACGTGTTGCTGTGTTCAGATACAGTATTTCTTAACCATAACCAGTATTTGGCAATGGCACGCTGCTGGTTACGTATTTCCAAATGAAAAGACATGACTCAGTCAACACATTTGAGTTCAGGAAATTCCTGTTTACATCATGTGCGAGAGTAAAACACTTTTTTTGCAATCTTTGAAAAATATCCATGTGAAATGGCAATTGCAGCTAACATTCTACTTGGCACTTGTGGTGGGCAATGAGATGTTGGTTCCCTGTGTATTACGACTGATCTAGTAAGTATTAATACATTTCCCATCTGCAAACATTTAGGCATCTGAAATGTGAGGGATGTGAGAGAGTTGGTAGCCTTTAGTAGAAATTGAGAAGTAAACCCATGTTTATTACATAGTTGTAATAGGGAATTGGTATTAGTAATGACACATTTATATTATTCATCTAGTAACTAATACATAGCTGGAAAATCTTTCACTTAACAACTTCAGGAGACTGACCTTTTTGCAGATTTTATTCCCAAGTGTTCTTATGCTTGCGGTTTGCCCGTGTGTGTGTGTGTGTGTGTGTGTGTGTGTGTGTTGGTGAAAAGATGCATGGAGTACATTGTTTCCCGTTTTAATTTTGAACTTGCTATCCAACCAGGACACTTTGACTCACTTTAAGGACTTTAGTCACTTCTTGCTTGCAGATGAAAATTTGGGAAAATTCTGCTTTAACTATGTAGAATGGCTGTAAGTTAAATACGAGTGAAGAAAAATATTTCATTAATGCCATTAAAGCTGAAAAAGAACAGCATCAATGTCAAATACATAGGACTGTTGGAGTAGTTATGTTTTAACCTGATTAGATGAATGGCCTGAAGGGCCTTAAGTGGAACAAACTATTTATTGTGCAATTATATGTTCTCATTATCCGTGGGTATATTCAACAAACAGTTTTAAGTTGCTTGTTTCTTTACCACCCAATGATATACCACAGGAATAATGGCAGGCTTTGCAAAGTACACCTGTCAACCAAGCTTTTGTCTTGCTGCTGTATTGGTGACATGGTATAATTTTTCTGGCCAAAATTTGGGCAGCATATGATACAAACAGTTAACGTTTTCCATTATATTGATTTATGAAGATATAGAATTGCCCTCACTCTGGTAAGAAGTTGTGTGGCTACAGTATCATTTTTTTTTAATTGTCTGTGAATCCTGAATGTGTTAAGCACCTTGCTTTAAAAAAAAATAGTTGTCTGCAACTTTGTGCTGAGTAGAAAACTGTAATTTCTTCCTCCTGCTCAAAAAACATCTCTGCTAATTCTGCCTTATACAGGATCCCTCTGTGTATCATTGTGTGAGATTTACTTCCTGGGCTGCTTGCATTACGTTAGAAATGCATTTTGCACACTCAGGTTTTGCTGAAGCTCCAGTAATGTTTGCTTGAGCTGATGGTATTGAGCTATGCACGTGTTTTTGAGTTAGTAGATTTCTTCCCATTCAGTATGTTTATGTTGGAGTGTGTGTGCGTTGTTCTTTGCAGTTTAAGTTCTATAGTCGGGGTCGGGTGAACATATCTTGATGGGCCAATTACCCATTAGTAATGTAGAATTCTCCCAACCCCCTTAACCCTTTGAGATATTCAAGCATCAAGATGTTTGTGGTTTGCATTGCAAGTTCAGACTCTGTTCAGATAGAGCAGGTTCAATAAAGAATGACCCAATTCTTTCATTTTCATGTATTTGTCACCTATTTGTATGTCTCACGATTGTTAAAAGCTATAACCTATATCTCACACATTTTAAAAGTTCTTATTTCTAACATTTGTAAAGAACTGCATAATTCCTGATTAAACTGTTGCTATTTTCAATTAGTGTCAATTTTTGAATTTTGTTTCAAAAGCCATAGGAGAATTTATATAGAAAGTTATCTTGTAAATGGATGTTAATATAAATAGGTGTACAGAGATGTATGGCTGATGGTTTGGCCAAAATGTATGTTTTTGATTTACTCCAACTGTTCGCCCCTCCCCTCACTGCCACCAAACCCAAAATACTCTTTTATAAATCATTTAGGCACCTCCTAAACATACAGGGATTATAAAATACCCAGTGCCTATTTGATCTAAACAATTCAACAGAACAGGTTTTCTATAAATAAAATGTGCTTGTGAATATCTTTTTTTTAAATAACGGGAATTGTACAATAACCATCATTGACCGATTCTTGTTTTCTGACCTATTACAGGTTAGTGCTTGTAATCAAAAACATACATTTTAATATTAATTGCCAGACTTAATGTACAGTACCTTTCGTGAGCTCCAGGAGTTAAATTTTATCTTATCAGTTAAATCATTCCCTGCAAAATGCCCTTTATAATGTCTTGTATGCCTCCGATAATCCCCCATCACAATGTGGTCTCTCTTGTATTGAGAATCTGAAACACACGAAGCAACCCTTTGGCAGAAAATGTTTCTGTTCTCCAATAGTTCTATTCAACACTAAATGACATCATCTGAGGAGAAATAAAAACTTGAGAATCTATTCCTACAAAGTAACTTGATGCATTTCAGTAGGAACTATTTCCTTAGTTTGGATTAGTACAATTTAAATGCCTCAAATAAACTTCGAAAGGAACTTGTGTTTCCATGCTTTATGCCAGTTACTACATGTGTGTGTGAGTGTAAATTAAAAAAAGCGTATCCAAATTGTAAACTACCATGATTTAGCTGGTATGAGAAGTACAGAAACTAATCCTGGATGAATGTGCATGAATTCCTCTGTAAATTTGTAACAAGAACCCACAGAAGACTTGATTCTTGGGAGTTGCCATGTTTTAGATAATTATGGTTTGCCCAATCTTCCCTTTTATTTTTCCTAACCCATCCCAAAATAAGCTTGTACTGCTTCTTCAAATGGTTTGAATTGTTTGCAAACGTGTTATGGCTACAAATTGCTTTAATTTTGCCACCCATATAAATACTGAAATGGAAAGCACTAGACATGCAAAGAATACACACGGTCCCTTCTTCCCAGAGGAGGAGGTTGTCTGGTGTTGTATTTGAAAATGCATGTGTGTGTATATCACTGTTGTAAATCTGTCATGCTTTTTCATCTTGTGTCCCAGTGATCGAGCAACCTAGGAAAAATACAGAGATTATATGATCTTCCTCTCCTAAACTCCTGTCAGAAAGAAGAATGGAGATCTGGTTATTAGCATTTTATTTTAATCACAACTTGAAATCAGTATTGTGAATCTTGAGAGGAAATATACTTTTATGAAACCGTAGTTTCTTAAATATTGTTGGAATCGAGCATGTGGATAATGAACTGTTCTTGTGCAACTATGTTATGAACTGATTGTACAAACTTGACCTGGGCATGGGACTGTGGCCTTAATACATGGCAACTCCAAAGTAAATGATATCTGAAAAAATATTTTGTGATCCAGTTTTATTGTATATGAAATTTCTTTTGTCTAAAGTTTTTGTCACTCTTAACCTTAATTCCTTTCTGTATACCCATCCACTTTGTAATAGATTGTAGCTGTAAAAGTCGATTCCTGGCAGCATTAGCCATGCTCTCTAGCTCCAGGGAGTGAATTAAATTTCGCTGCAGGCTTTTCAATTTTGTTTCCTTTCAAGACTTAAGTCATGACTGTCTACTAAGTTCACTGACAATCATGGTACAAAAAATGTTCAAATAAAACTCTTCTGCTGCTTTATTTTCTGCAATAAAACTTTTTTGTTCCTTTTTTCTATTAATTACCATCACTTGTTTATCGTGGGTATTCTTGGTATCAATTCTCAGAGGCTATGAGTGTGATTGTACACATACTTCATTTTGTGTTTAAATCAAACCTACATTTCTAAAGTTTCAGCTGTGGCTCGATGGGTTACAATGACTAAAATGTCTATGAAGCAGGAGTGATGTTGAATATGCAAGCCTGCAGCATTGCATTGAGGGGAAGGGAATAACTAGATGCACACCTGAATTAACCTGATGGAAAGATTGAAGGGGAAAAATAGTCACGCTAACTTTTTGCCACGTTAAAGTCAAATAATTTAATGAAGGAAATGGAACATTTGAGAAAATGAACATTTTCATGTAAATGAGGAATAATGAAGGAAACTCGAGGAACTTGGAGAAGGGTTACGACCCGAAAATGCAGGAAGATTGTTCCCGATGTTGGAAGTCCAGAACAGGGGGTCACAGTTTAAGGATAAGGGGGAAGTCATTTAGGACGAGATGAGAAGATCTTTTTTTACACAGAGTGGTGAATCTGTGGAATTCTCTGCCACAGAAGGTAGTTGAGGCCAGTTCATTGGCTATATTTAAGAGGGAGTTAGATGTGGCCCTTGTGGCTGAAGGGATCAGGGGGTATGGAGAGAAGGCAGGTACAGGATACTGAGTTGGATGATCAGCCATGATCATATTGAATGGCGGTGCAGGCTCGAAGGGCCTAGTCCTACACCTATTTTCTATGTCACCCAATCCTTCTCTCCAGTGATGCTGCCTGTCCTGCAGTCTGCTGGAGGAACTTAACAGGTCAGGCAGCATTTGTAGTGGGAATAGATAGGTGATAGAAGGAATGAGACCCTGCACAAGGGTTCCGTCTTTGACAAATGTGTTAAAAGAATTGCCACTACTGGTTTAGTTAAAAAGCTAAAAACTATGGGTGGCGCAGCGGTAGAATTGCTGCCTTACAGCGCCCGAGACTGTGTTCGATCCTGGCTACGGGTGCTGTATGTATGGAGTTTGTACATTATCCCCGTGGCCTGCTCCGGTTTCCTCCCACACTCAAGACGTACAGGTTTGTAGGTGAATTGGCTTCTGTAAATTGTCCTTGATGTAGGATAGAACTAGTGTACGGGGATCACTAGTCGGCATAGCCTCTGGCTGAGGGGCCTGGCGCCGTGCCGTATCTCTAACTCAGCAATTCTTGAAATGATTAACGGTTAATTCCACAACAAGTGTCAAAGAGTGTTTCAATCATAATGTGTATGATTATGAAAACAAAACACAAATTCTAAATTGCAGCAACATCGGACTGTAAGTACAGTATTCATCGATAACATAAGCAAAAATTTAAATACAGTAATATTAGTAGGGAAAATAAACCCCAAAGTAGTTAATGCACCGGTGATAGTTTGTAATTCATAGTTTAGTTTGAGTTTGTAATGTTCAGGAACCGGATGGATGCTGTTCTTGAACCTGGGGGATCGAGTTTTAGGATGCCTACACACCTTCCCGATGGCAGAGAGAGCTGAACATGGCCATGAAGAATGTTCATATGAGGCACAAAACAGTGCCGGAGGTGAGTCAGGCAGCATCTGTGGAAGGTAGGAGGGAACTGTAGATGCAGGTTTACACTGAAGATAGATAAAATGCTGGAGTAACTCGGCGGGACGGGCAGTATCTCTAGATGGAAGAAATGTGTGACAATTCAAGTTGAAGACCCTCAGACTGAGGTCGGGAGAAGGAAACGAGAGATGTGGACGGTGATTATCGAGAGATATAGAACAAAGTAACGATGCAATAAAGTACTACCCTGCCCAACCTATCTCTGTAGCTGATGAAATGTGTAGGGAGGAACTGTAGATGCTGGTTTAAACTGAAGATAGACACAAAAAGCTGAAAGGTAGACAAAAATGCTGGAGAAACTCAGCGGTTGAGACAGCAGTTGTGGAGCAAAGGAATAGGCAACAAACTGGAGTAACTCAGTGGGTCAGGCAGCATCTCTGGAGAAAAGGAATAGGTGAAGTTTTTGGTTGAGAAGCTTCTTCAGACATTTTGTGTCTAGCATCTGGAGGGAATGGTGCTACATTTTCAGATGTTCCAGGAAACATTGTCTGTCCATTTCCCTCTACAGTGCTTCCTGACCCACTAAGTTCCTCCAGCATTTGGTGTTTTTTTAAGATTCCAGGGGCTACAATTTCTTGTCTTCAAAACTTGCATGTAATTTCCTTTTGGTGTGTAAAGATATAAAGTTTGCAAGAAGTGTTTTACTTTAATTTAAATGATTGTGCTGTGAAAATGAAGAGTAAAATCAACAGATACTGTAAATGGGTTGGTTGACATATGTGGAGAGGGCATCTATAACATGGACCTGTAGTGTAGAAATGGAAGTTGCTCATGAAAAACAGAGTTTACTTAACGCATACTTGTGCAAAATGTATGCATTCAGGCAGATCTTGATACGGAGCAAAGCATTTAAAGCTGTGGTTTTGACATATTTGAAGTGATGAGGGTGTTGTGATAGTGATGAGCACGCTACATGCATCCATCTAGGCAGTAGGCGGTGCTGGCTCGAAGGGCCAAATGGCCTACTCCTACACCTATTGTCTATTGTGACAAGTTTCTGTAAATTAAAGAACATGGGGGGCTGAAGAAGGTTCTTGATCCGAAACGTCACCCATTCCTTCTCTCCAGAGACGCTGCCGGTCCTGCTGAGTTACTCCAGCGTTTTGTGTCTATGGAGTCGTGCACTGTGGAAACAGGCCCTTTGATCCAATTTTCCCACGCCCACCAACATGTCCCATCTACACTAGTCCCACCTGCCTGCTTTTGGCCCAGAATCTGTCTAAACCTATTCATGTACCTGTCTAAATGTGTCTTAAATGGTGCAATTGGAACAATTGTGAAATGGCAAAATTAGGATATTTTTAGTCTTGAACGTGGAAGTATTTGAGTAGGTACAATAGATACTCCTTCCTGCTGAGTTCCTCCAGTTTTTTGTGTCTATCTTCAGTTCAAACCAGCATTTGCAGCTCCTTCCACAACATTTAATGGGTATTGGTTTCCCCCTAGCTCAACTAATAATAATTGCAGTTGCATAACATTAAGCAGGAGATGCAAGGAACTGCCGATGCTTGAATCTACAGTAAAACAGTCATGGGATCAGACAGCACGGAAACAGGCCCTTCAGCCTAAGATGACCCAACCACTCTAGACCCACCTGTATGCATATGACCCATGGCTGAAGAAGGGTCTCTACCCAAAATGTCGTCCATTCCTTCTCTCCAGTGATCCTGCCTGTCCTGCTGAGATACTCCAGCATTTTGTGTCTCTTTTCCCTCCAAACCTTTCCTATTCATGGACTTGTCCAAATGTCGTTTACATGTTATAGTCCCTGCCTCAACTACCTCCTCTGGCAGCTTGTTCCACACACCCACAACCCTCTGTGGAAATAGTTGCACCCCTGGTTCGTATTAAATCTTTCCCCCCCTCATCTTCAACCCATGTCCTCCAGTTCTTGATTCCTGTACTCTGGGTAAAGGACTTGTACACGTCTATAAGATCACTCCCCCTCCTGTTCTCCAGGGAATTAAGTACTACCCCGCCCAACCTTTCTGTAGCTCATACCCTCGAGTCCTGACAACATCCTCAAATCTTCTCCGTACTCTTTCCAGCTGGTAGCGTCCTTCCTGTGGCATGGTAACCAAAGCTGAACGCAATACTCCCAGTGCATCCTTGCCAACGTCTTATACATAATGTAACATAATATCCCAACTTATACTCTGTCACAGTGAGGTGGAGAGAAATAGACAGATGATGTTTCGGATCAGATCCTTCCATAAAAATAGGGTCCTGACCCGTCATCTCCAGAGATGCTGCCTGACCCGTTGAGTTACTCCAACACTTTTTGATATGCATAAAATTAACTTAGCTGAGAATGCTGAGAATTTACAATTTAGCCGTTTGCATATAAAGTCGTTCATCTCTGGGATTCTTGTGAAATTGTACCAAACCTTGGTAAACTAGTTCTCAGAATTGTGGGTTACAGTTAAAATGCTCGAGATTGTCAGATGAGATTTCTCAGCATCATTTTGGCATCGTGGTGGCACAGCGCCAGAGACCCGGCTTCCATCCTGACTCCCACCCTCCAAAGATGTACGGGTTTGTAGGTTAATTGGCTTCGATAAAATTGTCCCTAGTGTGTAGGATAGTGTTAGTGTGCGGGGTGATTGCTGGTAGGCACGGACCTGGTGGGCCGAAGGGCCTGTTTCCACGCTTTATCTCTAAACTAAACAGTAAATTGGAATATGATTTTCAGCATGGACAATGTATAATTCTCAGCGTGGAGAATGCAATCATTGTGACCGAGGAACTGACCACAAGATTGCTGTTAATAGAAAAATATTTATAAAAATATCTGGACAAGTAGTTCACAGAATAGTAATGGGAATTCTTTGAGAAGGAATGTAACATTGACTGGGGGTTAGTTTATTTTAATTAATGACAAAAGTGATATTAGGTCCAAATTGTGAGCAATTTTGAGCCCCATATCGGAGGAAGGGTGTGTTGGCATTGGAGAGGGTCCAGAGGAGGTTTACGAAAATTATCCCAGGAATGAGTGGGGTAACATACGATGAGCATTTGACGGCAATGGGCCTGCACTCACTGGAGTTTTGAAGGACCATCAGGCACAGCCTCAGAATAAAAGGACATTCCTTCATGAAGGAGATGAGGAATTTATTCGGTCAGAGGGTGGTGAATCTGTGGAATTATTTGCCACATAAGGCTGTGGAGGCCGTCAATGGATATTTTTAAAGCGGAGATAGATAGATTCTTGATCAGTACGGGTGTCAGTCATGGGGAGAAGGCAGGAGAATCGGGTTAGGAGGGAGAGAGATCAGCCATGATTGAATGGTGGAGTAGACCTGATGGGCCGAATGGCCTAATTCTGCTATCACATGAATTTATGAGCAAAGTAATGAGTCGTATGCAGTCAGTTCCAACCGGAAACGTCATCTGCCAATTCCCTCAGTGGCTGCCTGACCCTAACTGGGAATTGTGACCAATGTTGGCTGTTACGTTGCAATTGTCCAAGACTTTGATGAGGCTGTCCTTGGAGTAGAGTTATTACCCCGATGCGGTCTTTTTCCCAGAATCGGAACACAGATTTCAGGTGAGGGGGAAAAGATTGAATACCAAGCTGAGTGACGGCTTTTTCACGCAGATTGTGGTGGGTGCATGGAATGAGCTCCAGAGGAGGTATTTGTTTAAGAAAGAACTGCAGATACTGGAAAAATCAAAGGTAAACACTAATGCTGGTGAAACTCAGCGAGTGAGGCAGCATTCTTGGGGCGAAGGAGTAGGTGACGTTTCGGGTCGAGACCCTTCTTCAGACTGATGTGGGGGGCAGGAGGAAGAAAGGACGATGCGGAGACAGTGGGCTGTGGGAGAGCTGGGAAGGGGAGGGAGAAAGCAAGGACTACCTGAAATTGGAGAAGTCAATGTTCGTACCGCTGGGGTGTAAACTACCCAAGCAAAATATGCTGCTCCAATTTGCGGTGGTCCTCACTCTAGCCATGGAGAAGGCCCAGGACAAAGGTCGGATTTGGAATGGGAGGGGCAGTTGAAGTGCTGAGCCACCGGGAGATCAGGTTGGTTAATGAGAAAAAAGACACAATGCTGGAGTAACCCAACGGGTCGGGCAGCATCTGCACGATACGGCAGAACTTTATTTATCCCAGGACGGAAGTTGATCTGCCGAGTCAAAGCACAAGGTACATGAGACATGAAATTAAAATGATAAGTGGAAAGGATTGGGGATGTGCAAAGATTGAGGGGGAGTCGGTCTTGGTCTACCCCACGACAGAAGGGGGAGGAGTTGTACAGTTTGATAGCTGAAGGGAAGAAGGATCTCCTGTGGTGTCTGTGCTGCATCTTGGTGGAACCAGTCTGTTGATGAAGGTGCTCCTCAGGTTGACCAGTGTGTCACGGAGGGGGTGAGCTGCATTGTCCAGGATGCTCCGCAGTTTGAGGAGCATCCTCCTCTCCAAGACCAACCTCCCATGAATCCAACTCCAACTCTGCCCCCAGGACAGAGCCGGCCTTCGTGATGAGTTTGTTGATCCTATTGGCGTCCGCGGCCTTCTCCCGGCTGCCCCAGCACACGGCAGCGTAGAGGATGGCTCCGGCTTCCACCGATTGGTAGTACATCTGCAGCATGAGAATATATCTAGAACTATAGAAGACATGGATAGACTTTAGAGATACACTGTAGGACACTGTAGGAACAGGCCCTTCGGCCAACCGAGTCTGTCGACCAGCGATCAGCACACTAGCACTATCCTATATGAGGGACTATTTACAATTTTTGCCGAAGCCAATTAACCAACAAACCAACACGTCTTTGGAGTGTGGGAGGAAACCGGAGCACCCAGAGAAAACCCATGGGGAGACTCTGTACAGACAGCACCCGTAGTCAGGATGGAACCCGGGTCTCTGGCGCTGTGAGGCAGCAACTCTACCGCTGCGCCACCGTTCCGCCCTTATAGGTGATGTTTTGGTTCGGGACCTTTGTCCTGACTGATGGGGAGAGAGCATCAGGAGTGAGCCCAGATGAAGAGTGGCTTGTCTTCTGTCTGGGTACGTCATGGTCAGAACACAAGTGAATTATTAGTACTGTGTGTTTCTGAATTATTATCATAGCATTAGCCTTTTTTAAGCTTAAGATTGACTGCTGCACTGAACTGAACAGATTATTTTGTTTCCAGGGAATCTGTCAGCCATTTGTGAAAGTCTAATTTCCTCGTGTCTGGTGTAAAATATTGGAAATTGGAAAACCATTGATTTGAGTTCCTGTTCCAATGCACAGCCTATCATCTTCTGTGCTGAAAGTTACTTATTTAATTAGATTACTATGAAAGGAAAGCACTTATTATATCCTTATTTCTCTTCTGAATGCAAGGAATATCCAATTTAGTTTAGGACGGAACTGCAGATGCTGATTTAAACTGAACATAGACACAAAATGCTGGAGTAATTTAGTAGGACAGGCAGCATCTCTGGAGAGAAGGAATTTGGTGATGTTTTAGGTCGAGACCCTTCAGTTTACTTTAGAGATACAGCATGGAAATGGGCCCTTCAGCCCACCGGGTCCATACTGACCATCGATCACCCGTTCACACTAGTTCTAAGCCATCCCACTTTCATATCCGCTCCCTACACACTTGGGGCAATTTACAGAGGGCCGATTAACCGGCAAACGTGCACGCCTTGCGTGCGGGAAAAAACCGGAGCACCCAGAGGAAACCCACGAGGTCACAGAGAACGTGCAAACCCCACACAGACAGCACCCAGAATCGGGTTCAAATCTGGGTCTCTGGCGCTGCGACACTGTGCCATCCCATAGTTTATGGGCAGAAGCAGAGGAAATCGCAACCCGATAGTCTCACAGCATGGAAACAGGCCCTTCAGCCCAACTCATGCAAGCCCACCAAGGTGCCCCATCTAAGCTAGTCCCACGTTTTGCCCATATCCCTCTAAATCTTCCCTTTACAGGCAGCTGACCAAATAACTTTAAATGTTGTTATAGTACCTGCCTCAACTCCTTCCTCTGGCAGCTCATTCCATATACTCATCATTCTGGAATGGGAACTCATTGCCACAGATGGCAGTGGATTCCAAGTCAGTGGATATTTTTAAGGTGGAGATAGATAGATTATTGATTAGTACGGGTGTTATGGGGATAAGACAGGAGAATGGGGTTGGGAGGGAGAGAGAGATCAGACATGATTGAATGGCGGATTAGACTTGATGGGCTGAATGGCCTGATTAGCCTCCCTTGGCTTGATCTCATGATCTTAGGATTCTGTGTGGAACAAACTGCCTCTGAGATTCCTATTAAATATTTCCCTTTAAACCTAGAGTCCTTAAATTATTTCCCACCGATATACACCCCTCTTTTAATATTTATTTTTAATCAGTGATTTTATGCTTTTCAGTTATTATTTTATTAAATGAATTACTCCAGCATTTTGTGTCTATATTTGGCATAAACCAGTATCTGCAGTTCCTTGTTTCTGTATAAGTGTGAGGCCGAAGGAAAGGATGCGGGGGGGGGGGGGGGCGATGGTGATAAAGCAACAAAAGCTTTTCACTGTACCTCAGTACACGTGACAATAAACTGAACTGAATAGGATAATGCTAGTGTACGGGGTGATCGCTGGTCGGCATGGACTCGGTGGGCCGAAGGGCCTGTTTCCACGCTGTATCTCCAAAAACTAAAAAAACATTTGTGGGCTGAAGAGATAAAGGTCACAGTTCACAAACGAGCCGCTGGTGAATGGCGATCCCAGGCGAGGCCGGTGAAAACGCTCCTTCTTATCCACACCTCACATCTGCCTGCTGATAAGGGGATGCATCAGAGCTGCGCATTTACTCGGGCTTCTCCACAGAATTCACGACCCTGCCCCGGACTCTGATCTGGAAGCAGACCGGTTTGGACAAGTTAGCGTTTCATCAAGTTGAAAAAGTCACAACGTTGATCTGTGCAACAGAACGAGGCAAATAGAAGCTGTGTGCAGAAAGAGGCCGTTCCACAGGCAATCTCCAACATAAACGCTAATCTTTAGACTGCAGAGATGCAGTGCAAAACGGTCTTTCCTTTCCCCCCCCAGTGATGCTGCCTGACCCGCTGAGTTACTCCGGCATTTTGCGTCTACATTCGGTTTAAACCAGCGTCTACAGTTCCTTCCTACACGTTCAGCTGACCGAGTCTGTGCCGACTAGCGATCACCCCGCACACTAAGGGCCTGTCCCACTTTCACAACCTAATTCACGACCTCTGCCGAGTTTGCGCTTGACTCGTACTCGCAGCGTGGTCGTTACAAGGTCGTAGGTAGGTCGTGGTATCAAGTAGGTCGGGCGTTTTTCTAGCAAAAATAGATGAAAAATGTCCACGAGTAAAAACGGTGGTGAATTAGGTTGTGAAAGTGGGACAGGCCCTCAACACTATCCTACACACACTAGGGACAAATTGCAAATTCTACCAAAGCCAATTAACCTACAAACCTGCACGTCTTTGGAGTGCGGTAGGAAACATAGCAACCGGAGAAAACCAACGCAGATGATGGGATAACGTGCAAACTCCGTACAGACAGCGCCCGAGGTCAGGATTGAACCCGGGTCTCCGGCGCTGTGAGGCAGCAGCTCTACCGCTGCGCCACCGTGCCGCCCATATCCTGTTTCTCCAATTTCAAGCAATACGCTGCCGATCCCTCTCTCCCCTGCCCCCACACCCTGGTACACATCCATTTGCACCACCATCTCCTACCCCAGCCTGTCATCCTGATCCTTTAGTTAGTTTAGAGATACAGCGCGGAAACAGGCCCTTCAGCCCACCGAGTCCACACCGACCAGCGATCCCCGCACACTAACACTATCCCACACGCACTAGGGCCAGTTTGCGCATGCACCAAGCCAAGTAACCTACAAACATGCACGTCTTTGGCGTGTGAGAGAGAACTGAAGATCTCGGAGAAATCCCACGCTGTCACGGGGAGAACGTACAAACTCCGTACAGACAGCATCCATAATTGGGATGTAACCCAGGTCTCTGGCGCTGTGAGGCAGCAGCTCTACCCGCTGCGCCACCGTGCCACTCCTCTGTACGCTCATCTCCCATCACCAAGTTCCATGTGTCCTTCCCCCCCATTTACCCGTCCCCATCCCTCCCTCCTCCAGCTTCACATTACACTCCTCCCCTTCTCTCCTTATCTGACCTCCTTTTGTCTCCTTCTCACCTCCAGCCTTTGTCACTTACTCCACTCATCTGCCAATCACCCCCTCACCTGTATCCACCTACACTCGCCAGGTTTTGCCCCGCCCCCACCTCTTTCCCAGCTTTCTCCCCCTTCTCCATCTATCTGAAGAAGGGTCCCGATCTGAAACGTCGCCTGTCCATTCTCTCCACAGACGCTGCCCGACCGGTTGAATTCCAGCAAAGTGTTTTTTTGTAAATCATCATCTGTAGTTCCTCGTGCCTACATCTTATAGAAATTAGGTGCAGGAGTAGGCCATTCGGCCCTTCGAGACAGCACCACCATTCAATATAATCATGGCTGATCATCCACAATCAGTGCCCTGTTCCTTAAGGGCCTGTCCCACTTGCCGATTTTTTTCGACGACTGGGGCATCGTTGACTGCCGTGTCAGGTCACCGAGAAAGTGGCGGCGTGACGACGTATCGACACGCGGTGTCGCCTCAAGTGTCGCAACATTTTATGTCCACGCTTGATTTTGAAATGTTCAAAATCCAGTCAATGACGCCGGCAGTCGCCCAAAAAAATCACCAAGTGGGACAGGCCCTTTACCTATTCTCTTGTGCTGCTGCAAGTAACAATTTCATCGTTCTGTCAGATGTAAAACACTCTTGACTTTAGCATCCTGAGATCTGTGGTGTGATTAGTAGTTACGCCAGCAGGTGGTAGCATTGCTAAACGATTGGTTTAACGCAGAGCTTCTTAAACTATCACAAAATCTCATTCACCCTCGACTAAATGTTCTTCTGTTTTTTGGTCATTTCCATCTTATCCTCCCTTGTGTATAATTTTATATATACATTTTATTTTGTCACATGAGCAAAAAACATAAATTAACTAATTAACTAAAAGATTTTATTTTATTCAACTTTTTTGAACATCCTAAATATATGTAATGAAAACTAAAATTTAAAAAAAGAGTTAGCATGAGTTGGAAAATCATTCTATTAGAATGATAAAAAAAACCATCGCAACGTGTAAACACTGGGCTTCAGCCCCATCCTACACTTTCGGGCTTTGATTACTGCAGTTTTTTTTTCTTGGATAAATATATGAATAAATTAAGTAATTCACCCTTCATTCCCCCCAAAATTTCATTTGCCCCAGGGTGAACCATTCACCAGTTTAAGAAGCGCTGGTTTAACATAGAAACATAGATGCTGCCTGTCCCGCTGAGTTACTCCGGCACTTTGTGTCTACCTTAGGTTTAAACCAGCATCTGCCGTTCCTTCCTACACATAAAAACATGGAAAATAGGTGCAGTAGGCCATTTGGCCCGTCGAGGTACAAAGAACAAATGAATGAAAAGGACAAATCAAAGCCAGCAACGATGATCAAGGAAAGGTGGAGCTCACAATGGTCCATTGTTGGTTGTGGAGAATGTGATAACGAGTGATTACCAGTGAAACTAGTAGAACGACTAGGGTGGGGGAGGGAGAGGGGATGCAGTTGGGTTGTAAGCTACCCAAGTGGAATATATACTGAGCCCCATGCTCTACTCCCTCTTCACCCACGACTGTGTCCCTGAATTTGACAACAACACCATTGTCAAGTTTGCAGATGACACAACGGTGATGAAACAAACTATAGAGCGGAGGTGCAGAACCTGGCGGACTGGTGCTCACGGAACAACTTGTCGCTAAACACCTCCAAGACCAAGGAGCTGATTATCGACTTCAGGAGGTCACAGAATGGGGAATACGCCCAATCTCCATCTACGGAGACAGTGTGGAGAGAGTGTCCAGCTTCAAGTTTCTGGGCACTCACATCTCAGAGGACCTCACATGGTCCACCAACACCGCTGCGCTGGTCAAAAAGGCACAGCAACGACTGTTCTTCCTAAGAACATTGAAACGGACTGGTCTGCCCCAACAGTTGCTGACGACCTTCTACCGCTGCACGACAGAGAGCATACTAACGTATGGCACCTCTGTGTGGTATCTCAGCTGCACGGAGGCGGAGAGGAGAGCTCTTCAGCGCGTTGTCCACAGAGCGCAACAGATTATTGGGGCACCGCTACCAGCCTTGGAGGGCATCTACCACACACGGTGCCTCAGGAAGGCCGTTAGTATACATAAAGACTCCTCTCACCCTTGTAATGGACTGTTCGAACTACTCCCTTCCGGCAGACGTTACAAGGCCTTCTACGCCCGCACCACCAGACTCAGGAACAGCTTCATTCCCAGAGCTATAGCGGCTCTGAACCGGCCCTGCTGAGTACCCCCCCCCACCCCATGGACTGTCTCCCCCGGCCTCGCACTTTAGTCTGTGTTGATTTTACTGGTCTAATGTTCGTTTTTACAAACCTTGTTCTCGGGGTATCTAAACCTAAATTTTATTTGTCGATTAAGTTATGACATCGGATGGAAGTTGCAAACCAAATCTCGTTGCACCTATGTGTAATGACAATAAATGATATTATTATGATTATTATTATTATATTATATGAGGTGCTGTTCCTTCAGTTTGCATGTGGTATTAATGTGGAGGCCTCTTGTTGAATCTTAGATCAGAGCCGCTAATATTTTGAGTTCACGTGAGAGGAGCAGAATTAGGCCATTCGGCCCATCAAGTCTACGCCATTCAATCATGGCTGGTCTCTACTCTACAAGCCCCGCTATGGAAGCTCATGAGGGGGTGTGGAAAGCAAACAATACCTCGAAGGGCCGCGGCATACCTGCCGTCTCCCCGTAACTTTTTCCCATTGTACACCGCAAACTCTGATCATCTGTAGAATTTTTTCCAGGCTCTAGCATCTCTGCACCAGATTTAAAAATATCAATTGACTTGACCTCCCAGCCGTCTGTGGCAAAGAATTCCACAGATTCACCACCCTCTGACTAAATAAATTCCTCCTCATCTCCTTTCTAAAGGTACATCCTTTTATTCTGATGCTATGACTGGTCCTAGACTCTCCCAAGAGTGGAAACATCCTCTCCACATTCACTCTATCCAGGTCTTTCATTATGCTGTACGTTTCAATGAGGTCCCTCCTCATTCTTCTAAACTCCAGCAAGTACAAGGCCCAGTGCCGACACACGCTTGCGTGTACAAGATCATAGAGTGAACACTCAGTCTTTTTCTCAGGGTAGAGGATTCTAAAGCTAGAGAACACAGGTTTAAGGTAAGAGGGGGGAAAAGTTTTAAGAGGGGCCTCATGAGCAACTTTTTTACACAAAGGGTGGTGGATGTATGGAACGAGCTGCCAGAGGAAGTAGTTGAGGCAGAAACTATTTCAGCGTTTCAGAAACACTTGAACAGATACAATGTATAGGGCAGGTTTAGAGAGATATGGGCCAAATGTGAGCAGGTGGGACTAGTGTAGATGGGGCATGTTAACCGGTGTGGGCAGGTTAGGCCGTAGGTAGGGCCTGTTTCCATGCTGTATCACTCTATGACTAGTGTAGATGAGACATGTTACACTGCCAGTTGACACTGTTTGCCGAGCCCACTGCACACTGCCAGTTGACACTGTTTGCCGAGCCCACTGCACACTGCCAGTTGACACTGTTTACTGTGCCCACAGCACACTGCCAGCTGACACTGTTTGCCAAGTCCGCTGCACACTGCCGGTTGGCACTGTTTACTAAGCCCACTGCACACTGCCAGTTGACACTGTTTGCCGAGCCCACTGCACACTGCCAGTTGGCACTGTTTTGACTAAGCCCACTGCACACTGCCAGTTGACACTGTTTACTGTGCCCCCACTGCACACTGCCAGTTGACACTGTTTTTGTGCCCACTGCACACTGCCAGTTGACACTGTTTGCCGAGCCCACTGCACACTGCCAGTTGACACTGTTTGCTGAGACCACTGCACACTGCCAGTTGACACTGTTTACTGAGCCCACTGCACACTGCCAGTTGGCACTGTTTGCCGAGCCCGCTGCACACTGCCAGCTGACACTGTTTACTGAGCCCACTGCACACTGCCAGCTGACACTGTTTGCCGAGCCCACTGCACACTGCCAGTTGACACTGTTTGCTGAGACCACTGCACACTGCCAGCTGACACTGTTTGCTAAGCCCACTGCACACTGCCAGCTTGACACTGTTTACTAAGCCCACTGCACACTGCCAGTTGACACTGTTTGCTGAGACCACTGCACACTGCCAGTTGACACTGTTTACTAAGCCCACTGCACACTGCCAGCTGACACTGTTTGCCGAGCCCACTGCACACTGCCAGTTGACACTGTTTGCCGAGCCCACTGCACACTGCCAGTTGACACTGTTTGCCGAGCCCACTGCACACTGCCAGTTGACACTGTTTGCCGAGCCCACTGCACACTGCCAGTTGACACTGTTTGCCGAGCCCACTGCACACTGCCAGCTGACACTGTTTGCTGAGCCCACTGCACACTGCCAGTTGACACTGTTTGCCGAGCCCGCTGTATACGCCCTGTTCAGGAAGTTACTCAAGCTGCAATCTAAGCGCCCGTTCACAAATAACGTCCAAACCCCAAAGGAAAACAGAACGTTGGAATGCAAACATACGGCCTGTGCTATTTCAATCCGTTCTGCTCCATTTCTGTGAGTAATTCTTGCTCACTGCCAACCCCCGCGATTTTCCACAACGTTTCTCTACACACGACAATTAGACATCCTCTCCATATCCCTTTCTACAGTGAGGAATGTAATCTTTAGGCTTTAGAGATACAGTGTGGAAACAGGCCGTTCGGCCCACTGAGTCCGTGTTGACCAGCGATCGCCCCCGTATACAAGCATCATCCTACACACTGGAGACAATTTACAATGTTTACAGGAGCCAATTAACCCGCACGTCTGTACATCTTTAGAGTGTGCGAAGAAACCGGAGCACCCGGAGAAACCCACACAGTCACGGGGAGAACATACAAACTGCGTACTGAAGCACTGGTAGTCAGGGTTGAACCCGGGTCTCTGGTGCTGTGAGGCAGCAGCTCTACTGATATTGGAGAATTAATTGATCGTGCCGTTGTGGTTTGTGAGAGTCCCCACTCTGGCAATGGAGGAGGCCCAGGACAGAAAGGTTTCCTCCCACACTCGAAAGACGTACAACTTTGTAGGTTAATTGATTTGGTATCGATATAAACATAGTCCCTAGAGTGTGTGTAGGATAGTGTTAATGTGAGGGGATCGCTGGTCGGCATGGACCCGATGGGTCGAAGGGCCTGTTTACATGCTGTATCTTAACTAAACTAAATTTTCCATTCTTCTCCCTCCCCACATTTCCATCTCTGTGCAACGTAAAACCTTTATTCAAGTTCCCAGTCCTTGCAGAGAGGGAGCGTAGGAAGTGTAACTCTAAAGGGCCTGTCCCACTTGGCGACTGCCAGCGTCATTCTCTCCGGGCGCTCCGGTTTCCTCCCACACTCCAAAGACATATAGGTTTGTAGGTTAATAGTCTTGGTGTAAATGTAAATTGTGTCTAGTGTGTGTAGGATAGTGTTAGTGTGCGGGATCGCTGGTTGGTGCGGACTCCGTGGGCCGAAGGGCCTGTTTCCGCCCTGTACCTCGAAAATAAATTAAACAGAACCCTCTGTGTAGGAAGGAACCGCAGATACTGGTTAAAACCGAAGATAGGCGCAAAAAGCTGGAGTTACTCAGAGGGACAGGCAGCCTCTGGAGAGAAGGAATGGGTGACGTTTTGGGTCGAGACCCTTCTCTAGACGGGTTCTGAAGAAGGTCCCGAAACGTCACCCATTCCTGGTCTCCAGAGGCTGCCTGTCCCGCTGAGTAACTCCAGCTTTTTGTGTCTATAAACTGAACCGTCTCTCACTTGTCACTCCGTGATGATAAATGAGACAGACAGCAGGGACAAGAATATACCCAGCCGGCATTCATTGCTGTATTCCTGCTGATCTCCCTGGCTCTGGGACAATGTAATGGGAGCGCATTGGTTAATGGGAGGTGCGCGGAGATTTAAGAGAGACCTTGGGGGCAACGTCTTCACTCAGGGTAGTCTGTACCTGGAACCAGCTGCCAGAGGAAGCTGGAGAAGCTGATACAATTATGACTTTTAAAGTCTATTTGGACAGGTATACGGATAGGAAGGTTAGAGGGATCCGGGCCAATTGCAGGGACTAGACCAGTATATGGGCCCAGTCTATAGCCCAGCCTGAAGAAGGGTCTTGAACCGAAATATCAACTATTTATTTTCTCCAGAGATACTGCCTGACCCATTGAGTTACTCCAGCATTGTGTGTCCAGCATTGTAAGCCAACTGGGTGGGCATGGACGGGGTGGGCATGGACAGGGTGGGCATGGACGGGGTGGGCATGGACAGGGTGGGCATGGACGGGTGGGCATGGACGGGGTGGGCATGGACAGGGTGGGCATGGACGGGGGTGGGGGCATGGACAGGTGGGCAGGAAGGGTGGGCTGAAGGGCTGTGTCTGTGCTGTGCTGCGTGACTCTAAGTAAACTGCGCTGAATGATGTTGACAGGTGTCTGGGCTGACGGGTGGGCATGGACGGGGTGGGCATGGACGGGGTGGGCATGGACGGGGTGGGCATGGACGGGGTGGGCATGGACGGGGTGGGCATGGACGGGGTGGGCATGGACGGGGTGGGCATGGACGGGTGTGGGGGCATGGACGGGGTGGGCATGGACGGGGTGGGCCGAAGGGCCTGTGTCTGTGCTGTGCTGCGTGACTCTAAGTAAACTGCGCTGAATGATGTTGACAGGATGTCTGGGCGTCTCATCTCCCTGGTCTCACCGCCAGACCAAGTTCACTCAGTCGCTGCTCCGTCAGTGCCAATTATAGGGCAAGTGACAGCACAAGGTGGCAATTAACCCGCGGTGAACGGGCAATAAATAGATCGCTAATTGTGCCTTGTGAACCAGAGCTAGATTGTCAGTCGCTGCTGTGTGTGTGTGTGTGCGTGCGCATGTGCCTGTGCGTGGTTGAGAAACACAGAAACATTGACAATAGGTGCAGGCGTAGGCCACTCAGTCCTTCGAGCCAGCACCACCATTCAATATGATCATGGCTGATCATCCACAATCAGTACCCCCCCCAATCCTGCTTTCTTCTCATATCCCTTGATTTGTGGATCATCTGGAAGGCAGATGCTCCACAAAGCTGTCTTCATGTGTAGGAAGGAACCGCAGATGCTGGTTTAAACTGAAGATAAACACAAAAATCTGGAGTAACTCAGCAGGACAGGCAGCATCTCTGGAGAGAAGGGATGGGTGACGTTTCGGGTCGAGACTGGTTAGGGATAAGGGAAACGAGAGATGATGTAGAGAGATAAAGAACAATGAATAATGACGGGACGATGGTGGAGAGAATCAACATTCTCATAAGAATCGACATAAGAAGTGTCCAACCACCGACCCAGCGAATGATCGCCCTGTTTCACTAACAAGTACTCGCTGTAAACTGCTGGAGCAGATCACTGATAGTAATCTGATGCGTCACGTGAGCAAACATCATATTCTTGCCGACACCCAACATGCGTTTAGGAGGCATAGATCATGCGAGTCTCAGCCTATCCTGACAACAAATGACCTGGCCAAGCCCCTTGACAGTACCGTCATCATGGATTTAGTTGTACTGGACTTTTCTAAAGCATTTGATGTCATCCCACACCAGAGACTGCTTCGGAAGCTTGACTTCTATGGTATTCATTGCAACACGAAATGATGGATTTCCAGTTTCCTAACAAAACGTCTTCAGCGCGTGTGTGTGAACGGAAAGAGCCCCAATTGGCACCCAGTGTTGAGTGGGACACCCCAGGGCACAGGACTTGGCCCACACCTGTTTTTGCTTTACATCAATGACATCCATGAAAAAGTCGCAAGTACGACCAGACTATTCGCTGATGACTGTTTGCTGTACCGTCCAATTAAGTCAGCTGATGATGAAGATGCTCTCCAAAAAGATCTCGATACTATGGTCGTGTGGTCACAACAATGGGGCATGCAGTTCAACCCGTCCAAATGTGAAACCATGTGTGTCCAACCAGAAAGAGGAATCCAGGTGTCACATCTTACAACATACTTGGGTGTCACCCCTTGAAGAATCCAAACAAAACCAAGTATCTTGGCATCAAATTGCAGAATGATCTACATTGGAACGGTCAGACTCATCATGCAACAGTGGAAAGCAACAGGTGTCCTAAACTTCCTGAGCGCAACTTCCATCATTGTTCAGCTTCTGTCAAGGAGAAGCTGTATTTCACCCCCTCGTTAGACCTCATCTGGACTACGCAGTTGCAGCTTGGGACCCATACACAGATAAAAACATTTCATCCATCGAACATGTCCAAAGACAGGCCGCTCGATTTGTTACTAACGCCTACGAGAGAGAAGCGAGTGTCACCAAACTTCTGAATTCTCTGGGGTGGAACTCTCTCCAAGACAGACGTGAAGCTCACCGTTTGACCTGTTTTTACAAAATGTTAAATGGTCAGCTAGACATAGATCACAAGACCTACACCAACCCCAAACCAATTAGGAGCAGACGAGGGCATTCGATCCAATTTGTGGTCCCAGCCACAAAGACAGATGTGTACAGCAATTCGTTCTTCCCACGCACTATTAAAGCATGGAATAATCTCCACCAAACCACGGTTGCCCAGCCAGATGCAACTACATTTAAAGTGGCACTTTCTTCCCAATAACCCTCTCTGGCTAAACCCCTCCCTTCACCACCTCCAGTTTAAATTTCAGTTGGAATATTTTGGAGGACCAAGTAACCAAGAACCAAGAACAACTTCCCGCTCCTGGCGAGCGTCTCTCTGAAGATCTGTCGGGACCAGCACACTGACGCAAGCGTAAAGAATACACAGCAATGCCTCGACGCTTAGAGGGTTTCCACAGACTCGATTGTAATCGTGTGTTGTCTTCCCACGGACTGGATAGCGCGCAACAAAAGCTGTTCACCGTACCTCGACACACCACAATAAACTAAACAAACTAACGAAAACTTAAACTATAAAAAACCCCATATGTATTCCGCTGGGAACACATCCCTGGACATGTCAATTAGCAGCAGTTGCCCCAGCGTGACGCCTCAATGACATGCCACACTTCACATGAACTGTTTCTCCCACTCAGTTCAGTTCAGTTTTATTTGTCATATGTAGGTTAACCCAGGGTCAACGGTACAATGAAATGTTTTTGACAAGACAACGGGTCACCTCAGTAATGATATTACAAGGATAAATTAAAATTAAGCACTCACAGTTGCCAATGTCATTGGTTGGTAACCCTTGTGTATAATTACAGTAGCCAGCTTGTTGCCGAGAGTTCTCCGCACATATCTCTCTACCTGCACGCTGCCGCACAAAGGCAGCCAATCATGGTGACGTGTTCATTGCCCAGCGGGTTGGGGAGCATCAGCCTCTGCCAGGATAAAGTCACTCACCGGCGCAGCGGGTGGAGCTGCTGCCTCACAGCGCCAGAGACACGAGTTCCATCCCGACTACGGGTGCTGTCTGTACGGAGTTTGTACGTTCTCCCCGTGACCTGCGTGGGTTTCTCCAAGATCTCCGGTTTCCTCCCACACTCCAAAGACGCACAGGTTTGTGGGTTAATTGGCTTTGTGTAATTGTAGATAGTCCCTAGTGTGTGTAGGATAGTGTTAGTGTGCGGGGATCGCTGGTCAGTGTCAAAGGGCCTGTTTCCGTGCTGTATCTCTAAACTAAACTAATTCCCACACTGACCTTTCTGTCCATGGTCTCCTCCATTGTCAGAGTGAGGCTAAACGCAAATTGGAGGAACAGCACCTCATATTTCGCTTGGGCAGCTTACACCCCAGTGACATGAACATTGATATCTCTAACTTCAAATTACCCCGGCATTCCCTCTCTCTCTCTCTCTCCCATCCATCCCCCACCCAGTCGCACCAGCTTCAGTCGCCTTGTTGAGTCTCATTGTCTGTGACTCATTCTCACCGAGCCCACAGCTAACAGTGGCCTGGTTCCTTCATCATCGTTACTTTTTTGCATATCTTTCATTCATTGGTTCTATATCTCTCTCTATCACCGTCTGTGACTCTCGTTTCCCTCTCCCCTGAATCTCAGTCTGAAGACGGGTCTCGACCCGAAACGTCACCTATCCACGTTCCCCACAGATGCTGCCTGACCCGCTGAGTTACTCCAGCACTCTGTGAAACGTCACCTATCCATGTTCTCCACAGGATGCTGCCTGACCCCTGAGTTACTCCAGCACTCTGTGAAACGTCACCTATCCATGTTCTCCACAGATGCTGCCTGACCCGCTGAGTTACTCCAGCACTCTGTGAAACGTCACCTATCCACGTTCCCCACAGATGCTGCCTGACCCGCTGAGTTACTCCAGCACTCTGTGAAACGTCACCTATCCATGTTCTCCACAGATGCTGCCTGACCCGCTGAGTTACTCCAGCACTCTGTGAAACGTCACCTATCCATGTTCTCCACAGATGCTGCCTGACCCACTGAGTTACTCCAGCATCTTCAGTGTAAACCAGCATCCTCCACATTCCAGAAGCAGTCTTGCCCACCGCCCAGTATTCTCAGACCAAGATGGCTTCACACCTGGGCTCTTTGAAGCCAATCATTAAACTCAGTCTTTTTAACAAAAGCTTTTAGCCAAAGGCATTAACACCTCCTTGTAAATATTTTTTTTATTAGTTAACACTCTGTGAAGATATAATCCTGCAATGGTAAATGCAAAGTGCGTTAGTACTTAGCTTCAGGTAAGTGTTGGCGTTGGATTCCCCTTGCAGCTATGCAGATTAGTCCTGTTGTTCTTGTTGTCCTTCACACAACGCCAGTCAACTTTGCCTCAATTAATCAGCGCTGCATGCCACATACCTTTCTCCAGTGAACAATGGTGCTGATTGTTACTCTGCCTGTAAATTCCATGTTGAAGTGTTGGGTGTGAGTGGACAGTAAAAAGATTAGAGGGATTCTTTCACATGCAAATATGTCGACAACAGTCAGCACCCTTTATACATCGGTTTTGCCATCTGTTTGTTTCTTTTACTTTGGGCCGACTAGGTCTTTAACATTTGTAGAATCCCATTCCCATGGATAGAGATGCTCTCTCACTCGGGCATTATGAGACTCGAGTACTTGAGACAGTCATAAGCTGCCATGTTACTGTGTAGTCAGAGACACATGGAGTCAGGAAACAGGGTTACACAAAATGCTGGAGAAACTCAGCAGGTGCAGCAGCATCTAAGGAGCGAAGGAGATAGGCGACGTTTCGGGTCGAGACCCTTCTTCAGTCAGGAAACAGGCCCAGTCGGCCCAACTTGCCCACACTGTCCCATCTAAAATAGACACAGAAAGCTGGAGTAACTCAACGGGTCATAAGTGACAGGAGCAGAATTAGGCCATTCGGCCCATCAAGTCTACTCCGCCATTCAATCGGTGCCAGTGGCGCTGGTTCGAAGGGCAGAATGGCCTCCTCCTGCACCTATTTTTCTATTATTCAATCATGGCTGATCTATCTCTCCCTCCTATCCCCATTCTCCCGCCTTCTCCCCATAACCCCTGACACCCGCACTAATCAGTCCAGTTTAAACCAACCCTCCTTCCTCGCTCGCCGCCACTAACCGTTCCCACACCGCCCTCCATGCCAACGTCTAGCCTCTCCTGGGCTTCTGTCCTGCACGAGATCCCACCCCCCTGCCAATCTAGTTTAAACCCTCCTGTGTAGCAGCTCTGTATAGATGCTGCCTGTCCCGCTGAGTTACTCCAGCATTCTGTGTCTACCTTGAATTATCATTGAATTGTTATCCACTATTACTGAATATCAATTTATTTAGTTTAGAGATACAGCGTGGAAACAGGCACTTTGGCCCCTGAGTCTGGCGCACCAGCACTATCCTACACTCATTCTGTCTGACACACAGTGTGTGACACACTCCAGCAGCATGTATGAACTAATTATGTATTATGTATCTGCGGTTCTCTGTTTCTACCTCAAGGTTTTTTACTGAATTATGGGCAAACAATGAATGCCACTGACACTGTGCACACGTGAGGATAGTATGACTGGAGCATGAATGAGTGAGTGAATGGTTAGCGTTGTGCTCTCTCTGCAGTGAGGGCTCGGTGTTCAATAGCTGCCGGTGTTCACAGTTCCCACTTGGATACAGGAGCTGTTCTGATATCCCATTGGTAGCAGACAGGGAACCAATAAAAGCTGCCTCCAGTGCCGGCTTGCGGTCGGCCCACAGATGAAAGGCAGGCGATGTTTACACAGCACTGTCTCATCTAGCAGCTAAAGCTCACGAAGGAATCTGTGACTGGAGATATGCTGCAGGAAGGAACTGCAGATGCTGCTTTAAATCGAAGATAGACACACAATGCTGGAGTAGAAACCAAAGAAACATTAAAAATAGGTGCAGGAGTAGGCCATTCGGCCCTTCGAGCCAGCACTGCCATTCAATGTGATCATGGCTGATCATCCAGAATCAGTTCCCCATTCCTGCTTTCTCCCCATATCCCTTGATTCCGTTAGCAGGACAGGCAGCGTCTCTGAAGAGAAGGAATGGGTGACGTTTCGGGTGGAGACCCTTCTTCAGACTGTTGTGATATGTGCTCGTTAGCTTCACAAGTAAATGAACATCAGCCACGGCATTGTGCACATTGTAGTGTCACACACCTGATTTACTGCATTCGTCAATAAATCAGTCTCACTTTCAATTATGCCAGCAACACTAACGACAATGCAGGCTTGATTAAATGTCCTGGTTTTTGTCGGTCAAATTCATGTTTACTACAACTATCATGTTTTTAAATAGATGAAAGTATAATCTGATGTTAGAGTTTCCCTGTCACCAGTGTAAGGGGCTGCTTCTTGCCCTTCACACCCACCGCCCTCCTCTCTGGACACCCTGTGCGTAGGGGAGAGGGTAGGGCCGAGGATGTCCTGGTCGGGTTGCTCCTGGGCCTGGCCAAGCTGGCCATCCGCGAGTCACGGCGCCAGGGGGAAGAGGGCTCAGCCCGAGCCGGCTGCCTGCCCCTATTGCAGGGTTACATCCGCGCCCGGCTGGTGTTAGAGAGGGACTACGCCCTGTCCACGGGCACCCTGGGGGCCGCTGGGGACCGCGGGGGTGGCATGTATCCTTAATCAGGATAGGGATATAGTGATTTCAGGAATATTTGTATTGTGGTGGTGGATTTATTTTGAATTATTTCGTAGTATAAATACTATTGTAAATTCGTGAATAATTCTATTTTTGGTTTTTTTTTCTATAAGTGTACATGTTTCCAGTTCAGTGCCTGGACGGAGGAAGGGGAACGATCACAGCAGGGAGAACACTCCAGAGTTGAGAGTCCAGAGTGTTTCATTGGAGATAGACACAGAGTGCTGGAGTAACTCAGCGGGTCAGGCAGTATTGCTGGAGATCAAGTAGGTTTAGTCAGACTGAACGCTTGAGGAATGTCATGTGTACCGTTCTAGATTGAGACCCTTCATCAGACTGAGAGTCAGGGGAGGGGGACCGAGAGATATACATGGTAGTGCTGGCATACGGGGTCATTATAAGTCATCGCATACAAAGCGGGCTGCTCGCCGTTGTACTTTCTCCAGGGTGGATCTTACTGTTGTTGTTGAAAGGATCCCATTCCACAATACTCCAATTTGGGCTTGACCAAGGACTTGTAGGCATTCTCTTTGACGGAAATACTACAGAGGGTGCTGGTGCCTGGAACGCGCTGCCTGGGGTGGGGGTGGAGGCAGATATGATAGTGGTGGTTAAGAGGCTTTTGGATAGGCACGTGGATATGCAGGGAATGGAGGGATCTGAGATCACGTGCAGGCAGAGGAGATCAGTTTAATTTAGCATCATGTTATTGAAAATATATGCAACCATTGTGGGCCGAAGGGCCTGTTCCGGTACTGTTCTATGTTCTATAAAACCAAAGTGCATTGTGCAACTAGCACAATCGCCACTACCGCCCACTCTCGCTCTACCACAAACTTTTTCACTTTTCTATTTTTTTTTACACTAATGTCTTTTTTTGCCAAGTACTTCTTTTACAATTTTAGGTGATTTATCCACAATTTGGGTATACTTTGTTTTGTTGTTGTGTGTTTAGAGTCATAGTGATACAGCGTGGAAACAGACCCTTCGGCCCAACGTGCCCACCCCGACCAACATACCCCATCTCGACACTAGTCCCCACCCCCCTACCCCGACCAACATGCCCCCGTCTACACATAGTCCCACCCCCGACCAACATGCCCCGTCTACCTCCCACCCCGACCAACATGCCCCATCTACACTAGTCCCACCAACACGACCAACATGCCCCATCTACTAGTCCCCACCCCGACAACATGCCCCACTAGTCCCACCCCGCCAACTGCCCCATACAGTCCCACCCCGACCAACATGCCCCATCTACCTATCCCAACCCCGACCAACATGCCCCCATCACTAGTCCCACTGCCCCCCTACCACACTATCCCACCCCGACCAACATGCCCCATCTGTCCCACCCCGACCCATGCCCCATCTACACTAGTCCCACCCCGACCAACATGCCCCATCTACACTAGTTCCCACCCGAGCCCCCTACACTCCCCACTGGCCCCATCTACACTAGTCCCCACCCGACCACCCCCATCTACACTAGTCCCACCCCGACCAACATGCCCCATCTACACTAGTCCCCCACCCCGACCAAACATGCCCCATCTACACTAGTCCCACCCCGACCAACATGCCCCATCTACACTAGTCCCACCCCAACCAACATCCCCATCTACACTTAGTCCACACCCCCGACCAACATGCCCCATCTACACTAGTCCCACCCCGGACCAACATGCCCCGTCTACACTAGTCCCACCCCCAAACATGCCCCATCTACACTAGTCCCACCCCGACCAACATGCCCATCTAACCACTAGTCCCACCCGACCAACATGCCCCATCTACACTAGTCCCACCGACCAACATGCCCCATCTACACTAGTCCCACCCCGACCAACATGCCCCATCTACACTAGTCCCACCCCGACCAACATGCCCCATCTACACTAGTCCCACCCCGACCAACATGCCCCATCTACACTAGTCCCAACCCCGACCAACATCCCCATCTACACTAGTCACCCGACCAACATGCCCATCTACAACTAGTCCCACCCCGACCAACATGCCCCATCTACACTAGTCCCACCCCGACCAACATGTCCCCATCTACACTAGTCCCACCCCGACCAACATGCCCCATCTACACTAGTCCCCCACCTCCCACCCCGACCAACATGCCCCATCTACACTAGTCCCACCCCGGACCAACGTGCCCCATCTACACTAGTCCCACCCCGACCAACATGCCCATCTACACTGTCCCCACCCCGACCAACATCTACACATGTCCCCGCCGCCCCCCTCGCCCCATCTCCCCACTAGTCCACCACCATGCCCCATTACACGAGTCCCATCTACCCGACCAACGTCCCACCACTATCCCCCCGTGCCCTCTATGCTCCATCTACACTAGTCAACATGCCCCATCTACACTAGTCCCACCGACCAACATGCCCCAGTCCCACCCCGACAAACATGCCCCATCTACACTGGTCCCACACTGACCAACATAGCCCCATCTACACTGGTCCCACCCCGACCAACATGCCCCGTCTACACTAGTCCCACACCAACCAACATGCCCCGTCTACACTAGTCCCACACCGACCAACATGCCGCATCTACACTAGTCCCACACCAACCAACATGCCCCACCTACACTAGTCCCACCCCGACCAACATGCCCCATCTAACACTAGTCCAACACCGACCGACATGCCCCATCTACACTAGTCCCACCCCGACCAACATGCCCCATCTACACTGGTCCCACACTGACCAACATGCCCCATCTACACTGGTCCCACCCCGACCAACATGCCCCGTCTACACTAGTCCCACCCCGACCAACATGCCCCCATCTTCACTGGTCCCCACACTGACCAACATTGCCCCGTCTACACTAGTCCCACCCCGACCAACATGCCCCATCTACACTAGTCCAACACCGACCAACAAGCCCCATCTACACTAGTCCCACACCAACCAACATGCCCCATCTACACTAGTCCCCACACCAAGCAACATGCCCCATCTACACTAGTCCCACACCAAGCAACATGCCCCATCTACACTGGTCCCACACTGCCAACATGCCCCGTCTACACTAGTCCCACCCCGACCAACATGCCCCGTCTACACTAGTCTCACCCTGACCAACATGCCCCATCTACAAGTCCCACCCCGACCAACATGCCCCATCTTCACTGGTCGCCACACTGACCAACATGCCCCATCTACACTAGTCCCACACCAACCAACATGCCCCATCTACACTAGTCCCACACCAACCAACATGCCCCATCTACACTAGTCCCACCCCGACCAACATGCCCCATCTACACTAGTCCCACCCCGACCAACATGCCCCATCTACACTAGTCCCACACCAACCAACATGCCCCATCTACACTAGTCCCACCCCGACCAAAACATGCCCCATCTTCACTGGTCCCACACCAACCAACATGCCCCATCTACACTAGTCCCACCCCGACCAAACATGCCCCATCTACACTAGTCCCACCCCGACCAACATGCCCCATCTACACTAGTCCCACCCCGACCAACATGCCCCATCTACACTAGTCCCACACTGACCAACATGCCCCATCTACACTAGTCCCACCTGCCTGCCCATATCCCTCTAAAACCGTTCTATCCATGTTTATCTTTATCCCAGGGGCATGAATATTGATTTCTCTACAAGTAACTCCGGCATTTCCTCTCTCCATCCCTCCCCCACCCAAGTCACACCAGCTTCTCATTCTAACAGTGGACCGTTTCCTTTATCATTGTTACTTCTTTGCATATCTTTCATTCATTTGTTCTATATTTCTCTCCATCACCGTCTATATCTCCCGTTCCCCCTCCCCGACTCTCAGTCTGAGGAAGGGTCTCGACCCGAGACATCACCTAGTCCTTCTGTCCAGAAATGCTGCCTGACCCGCTGAGTTACTCCAGCTTTTTATATCTATCTACCATGTACCTGTCTAATGATGGCCAATGTGCCAACAGCCTCTTTGGCCACCCTATCTGGGAGCAAGTGTAAAAAAAGTCCAAGAAAGGTAAAGCTATATTAAGGTACAATAATGTATAATAACTGAACGAGGTGGAGTTGTGAATTATGTGGCAGCAACTCTGGGAATGGGAGGTGATTGGATGGGGAGTGTGACTGTAGTGGGCAAGAAGCTGGTTCCCAAGTCTGGACATCGGAGCTGTCAAACCCCTGCATCGTCTCCCAGAAAAGGGAATGTCCCGGCTAGCATCATCCTTGGGATGCAAGCAGAAGCCTCCACGTGGCGCGTCCCGGGCAACGCTGACGACAGGAACTGTACCACAGTGACTGACTGAAGGAGCCAACTCTGCAACCGCCAACCGTCAACCGTCACTGACCGACCGGAAAGACGTGATAGAGAAGATGGCCGGACAGGAGGAAGCATCATCTTGACGATACTCCAGCCTCCCTGTTACACCACACGGTGAAGGCGGACTGGATGGGAGGAGATGTGGAGGCTGTGATGGACCGCCCTGTGTCCACCTCTGTACAGGGTCAGGCGGTCAGGAGCAGAGCAGTGTCCACACACAGTGACACACATACCGGCACAGTACCATCGACCAAAACCATCGACAGCACGTCTGTGGACCTTGTGGACTCGACATAAACATGCTGACACGTCGGAGTCAGAGGGTGGGAAATCTGTGGAATTCATCGCCACAGACGGCCGTGGGCACCATTGGACCCTTCTCTTACAAACGTCACCAATTCCATCTATCCCCAGATGCTGCGTGTCCCGCTGAGTTATGCCAGCATTTGGTGTCTCTCTTCCAAGTCAATGAGCAATTTTAATGCGGAGGTAGATAGATTCTTGATCAGTACGGGTGTCAGGGGTTACTGGGAGAAGGCTGGTGAATGCGGTTAGGAGGGAGAGATAGATCAGCTATGACTGAATGGCGGAGCAGACTTGATGGGCCGAATGGCTTAATTTACTCCTAACCTTATGACCTTATCAGTATAGAGGAGAAACAAGTAAACCTCTGTGCCCGTTCCAGACAATACTCTTTGTTAAACCTCTGTCCATTCTCTAAAGCACTGCTCATACATGCGAGATGCTGCAGATTATTCTGAATATCTTCGTGCTTTACTCTTCCAATTGCTCCAAGCTCAGAGATGATCTGGCAGAAATATCCTTTTGTTTAGAAAAAGAAATGACGTGGTTTTAATATATCATAACACAAGAATCAAATTGTATAAAATGATGCTTGCTGTGCTTGCAAAGACTTCATCATTTGAATACACTATTATATTATATTACGGTATTGTATTATGAGGTGGCCTTGTAATAACAAGAGTGGATGTTCTCTGGGAGTGTGCGGCTGTGTGTGTGTGGGTGGGTAGAGCTTCACACATCGTGCGGTGTGTTGGTCGACATGCCGCTCAACATCATTGTGACACTTTAGTCCATGTTGATTGATGAAAGCAAGGCCCCTGGTGTCTGTGGCTGTGGACAGCAAGGCCACCAGAGGTCACCGCGCCTGCAATGTCACCATTAGATCCCAGATACCTCCTTCCATCTCTCCAACCTGCCGTCCCAGTCCAATCATCACCTGTCTCTGTGATTGATTGAAAGACACGGCAGAGAAACAGGCCCTTCTGCCCAGCAAGTCCATGCTAGCCACTGATCACCCGTTCATGCCAGTGCCATGAGGACTCAGGAGAACCACCACAAGAGTGGGGGAGGGAGAAAATGGAGGACCCAGTGTAGGTGACCACCAGGAGGGGGGTGAAGGGGGGGAGAGGGAGGGGGGAGAACAAACCAGGACCCGGCGGGGGCACTTTGTAACTTAGCCAGTGCCCTTTATGTAGTGACGATTTGCATACCATTGCTATCATCGGCAAGCAACGGATTTCACTGTGACTTGTCACATGGCCAATTACTGCATCCTGGGAGGAATCCAGAACACTCGGAGAAAGAGGAAAGTGGTCACAAAGCCAGCGGCCAAGGTCATATGATAGGAGCAGAATTAGGCCATTCGACCCATCTGCGCCATTCAATCTCTCCCTCCTAACCCCATTCCCTTGCCTTCTCCCCATAACCTCTGACACCTGTCATGGTGGAACGTGGGTCTGCAGCGCTGTGACGCAGCAGATCAGATCTACTGGTTGTGTTACTGTGCCTCGAGCAGGGTCATAGAGTGATACAGCAGGCAAACAGGCCCTTCGGCCCATCTTGTCCACGCCGACCAAGTCTATATTGTTTACTTGAACTTATCCACCTTGAATAACAGAACTTTGCCTACAAGTAACAATTCTGAGTGCGTCTCATTTCATAACTTTAAAACATTTAAGAAAGAACTGCAGATGCTGGAAACATCGAAGGTAGATAAAAATGCTGGAGAAACTCAGCGGGTGAGGCAGCATCTATGGAACGAAGGAATGGGTGACGTTTCGGGTCGAGGCCCTTCTCTCCATAGATGCTGCCTCACCCGCTGAGTCTCTCCAGATTTCTATCTACCTTTAACTTTAAAAACAAAATGTTTGGTTTTATTGTGCGGTGCCACAATGCATTGCTGTTCTGTCTCGCCTCTCATATCACAAAGAAAATATCTGACCATACATGATTTTGTAAAGGAAATGAGTGACTGGAGTTGTCGTTCAACATTTGGAAACGATGCACTGAGAGAAAGATGCTTGCTGAGAGTTATCAGTTCCGTTTAGTTTATTGTCCCGTGTACCGAGGTACCGTGAAAAGCTTCTGTTGCGTGCTGACCAGTCAGTGGAAAGACAATACATGATTACAATCGAGCCGCCACAGTGTACCGATACAGGATAAGGGAATAACGTTTAGTGCAAGGTAAAGCCAGCAAAGTCCGACCAAGTATAGTCCGAGGGTCACCAATGAGGTAGATAGTAGTTCAGGACCGCTCTCTGGTTGTGGTAGGATGGTTCAGTTGCCTGATAACAGCCGGGAAGAAACTGTCCCTGAATCTGGAGGTGTGCGTTTTCACACTCCTGTACCTCTTGCCCGATGGGAGAGGGGAGGAGAGGGAGTGGCCGGGGTGAGACTGGTCCTTGATTATGCTGCTGGCCTTGCCGAGGCAGCGTGAGGTGTGGATGGACGAAATAGAAGGGCTTATCTTGCATAAAGTAGATAATATTCATTGTAAATGTAACATCACCTTCTAATCCTGGGAGAGGATTTTGTAAATGTTACCTGTTGTACTTTGTTCATTGTCGTAGAATCCAGCATCTGCAGTTTCTTTAGTCTCTACATTTTCTTGACTGTTTTTGTTTTAGTTTTAATTTAGTGATGCAGCGCAGAACAGGCCCTTCGGCCCACCGTGTCTGCACCGACCAGCGATCCAGCACCATCCTACACACACTAGGGACAATTTACATTTACAAACCTGCACACCGGTGGAGCAGCCATTGCTCTCTCCCCCACTGTAGAGTTAGAGAGAACACCATTTCCTGTCAGAGACGGCATGTCAATGTGCAGAATGCCTCTCTCCTCTCCTCTCACCAACACTGTCAGATAATCCAGCATCACTAGCAGAGTTACATTTTGAAAGTAAAAACAAAGAATTGCAGATGCCGGTTTTCAAAAAAGAACAGAGTGCTGGAGTAACTCAGCAGATCAGGCAGCATCTGTGGAGAACATGGATAGGTGACGTTTCACAGAGTGCTGGAATAACTCAGTGGGTCAGGCAGCATCTGTGGAGAACATGGATAGGTGAGGTTCCCGGATGGCATCCTTCGATCTACACATATTCCATTTGAAATCAAATGTTTTCTATAAACAGAAGTATCTTGACCAGAAACGTCATCACCTGTCCATCTATTCCAGGTGCCTGACCTGCTGAGTTACTCCAGCACTCTATGTGCTTTAAGTTAAATGGTGATGCTTGCACCTGGTTTAATTTTATTGTTCGATTGATCTATTTCCATATTTCAAGCAGCACTTTAAATGTTTTGGAAAAAAATAAACGCAACATAAAATCCTCATAACTGATATAAATCCACACATATTCCAATTGGAATCACATTGTTTTCTGTAAACAGTGGTCTGTGTTCAGGGGGATTTGCTTTTAAATCACCAAAGAACAATATCAAAAGTGAGGAGGACACAAGCTATTGGTGAGGGATGATATGGGCCAGACAGGGAGAGGAGCAGGGATGGAGTTAGCATCAATACCTGCAATGCCATGCAAGGTCATTATAACCCATCTATAACCAAATTAAAACGATGCATCTTCATCAGTTCCATTTACAGGAGACATCAGCAAGTTTAAAAGTGTTCCACACCACTCTCCCAATAGGCCTCACTGTAACGGTTAGTTTAGCTTAGAGATACAGCGTCACATTAACGCGATCCTTCACACCAGGGACAATTTACTAATTACAGAAGCCAATTAACCTACAAACCCGCACGTCTTTGGAGTGTGGGAGGAGACCGGAGCACCCGGAGAAAACCCACACAGGTCAGGGGGAGAACGTGCAAACTCTGTACAGACGGCACCCGTAGTCAGGATGGAGCCCGGGTCTCTGGTACAGTGAGGATCTCCAGCAAAAACACAAATGCTGGAGGAACTCAGCAGGTCAGGCAGCATCTGTGAGCGAATGGACAGATGTTTCAGGTCGGGGCTAGAAACTGATATGAGGATCCTGACCTGCCCATTCCCTCTACAGATGCTGCCTGACCCGCTGGGTTCCTCCAGTACTTTGGGTTTTTGTTCAAGATTCCAGCACCTGCAGTTTCTAGTATCTCCACTATGAAGACCTGCAGGTCCTTTTGACCATCGTGGCAGTTTCACCGTGTAATAAGCACTCTGCTCTTCTCGTGTAAAACGATTGTTTTAATATCTGCCAAGACTAAATTAATTTTGCTGCCGTTTGGTCCATTTGTTCAACCTACTCATCTCACTGTAATTTTTAAGAAGGAACTACAGATGCTGGAAATATCGAAGGTAGACAAAAATGCTGGAGAAACTTAGCGGGTGAGGCAGCATCTATGGAGCAAAGGAATAGGTGACGTTTCGGGTCGAGACCCTTCTTCGGACTGAGAAGGGGTTGGGGGGCAGGACAGGCTGCCCCCACATCAGTCTGAAGAAGGGTCTCGACCCAAAACATCACCTATTCCTTCTCTCCATAGATGCTGCCTCACCCGCTGAGTTTCTCCAGCATTTTTGTCTACCTTCACTCTGTAAGTTCATACTTCACTCTGCACGTCACACAGTCCCACCCGTCTTTGACTCATCGGTAGATGTAGCCACGTGGCTCTCTGTCCCATTACATAAGTGTAGAAATATTGTGCATAGTGGCAGCAGCACAGCTTCACACAGCACGCTGCTGCAACTACAATCTCAACCCTGAATCTTATGGAATGGCAGCTCCTGGTTGGATTAGTCTCACTGTAGCCCACACTCCACCACCCAGTTCAATCATTTCATTGACGAATGGCCTCATTCTGCTCCTATCACTTCTGAACTTGCTTAGTGATTTTGCTCCTGCACTTTCAACCACAGCCAATGGCTACCTTTTTTGTCCCTTTATCAACAGTCAAAGGTGTTTTATTGTGTACCGTAAACAGAATAATGAAATTCTTGCTTTCAGCAGCTTAACAAGTCTGTAAACATAGTGCTCAAAGATGAACAAAAAATTTAAATGAAAAAAACTATATTATTGCAAAAAACCCAAAGTGCTTGTTGCAAGCAAGACAGTTTGGAGAAGGGTTCAGACCTGAAATGTCATCTATCCATGTTCTCCAGAGATGCTGCCTGACCCGCTGAGTTACTCCAGCACTCTGTGTCTATCTTCACCAAGTTGTACCAATCGGTTGGAGCCATCCTCTACGCTGCCGTGTGCTGGGGCAGCCGGGAGAAGGCCGCGGACGCCAATTGGAACAACAAACTCATCAGGTAAAGGCCCGCTCCGGCTGTCCTGGGGGCAGAGTTGGTTGGATCCATGGGAGGTTGGTCTTGGAGGGGAGGATGCTCCTCAAACTGTGGAGCATCCTGGACAATGCAGCTCACTCCCTCCATGACACACTGGTCATACCTGAGGAGCACCTCAGCAACAGACTGTTCCACCCCCCCCCCCCACCCTCCTTAGAGATGCAGCAGCACAGACACCACAGGAGATCCTTCTTCCCTTCTTCCCTTCAGCTATCAAACTGTACAACTCCTCCCGCTTCTGTCCTGGGGTAGACTGAGACTGACTTACACACCCCCCCCAATCTTTGCACATCCCTCAAGCCTTTCCACTCGTCACTTTAATTTCATGTTTCATGTATTTTATATTTTACGACTGTTGGCCGATCAATTTCCCTGCTGGGATAAATAAAGTTCTATCGTATCGTATGGAGAATAAATGCAAGCGGGCACTTATGAATTACACATGCAGTCTCTTTCCAGCAGGGGGCAGTGGATAGTGACCAGCAACAAAACTCTTGCTTGCTTTTTCTCCAATCTGATCCAAGAGCACTGACATCAACAGTATTTTTAGTGTGTTTTGCCCAAACATCTCAGCTGAGATTAGTGCAAAACCTGGCCCTGCTCATGAGACATTGTGAGCTGCTTGAGTTCTTCAGACAATGCAGAACAAATCAGGGCATTGTTCGCACGTCAGATTATTGGACAGAGACGAGCAAAGAAAGAAAAAGGTGTTTGTTTCATCGGATTATGTTTCTGCAAGGAAATGAATGCAATTTGAGATGGAAATAAATGAAAATGCAATCTTGTAGATGGAACACTCAGCAGCAATCCATTTAAGATAGACACTAAATGCTGGAGTAACTCAGCGGGTCAGGCAGCATCTCTGGAGAACATGGATAGGTGACATTTCACAGAGTGCTGGAGTAACTCAGCGGGTCAGGCAGCATCTCTGGAGAACATGGATAGGTGACATTTCGGGATGGGATCTTTCTTCAGACTGAGAGTCGGGGGGAAAAGGGAAACAAGAGATATTAATGGTGATGTAGAACAAATGAATGAACGGTCTGAAGAAGGGTCTCGATCCGAAAAGTCACCCATTCCTCTCCAGGGATGCTGCCTCTGCCGCTGAGTTTCTCCACCTTTTTGTGTCTATCTTCCGTATGAACCAGCATCTGCAGTTCCTTAATTCCTACACAGCAATTCATGTAAAATATTTCATTATTTCTTAAACTCTAGGAGCAGGATAAGGCCATTCGGCCCTTCAAGTCTACTCCACCATTCAATCACGGCTGACCTATCTCTACCTCTCAACCCAATTCTCCAGCCTTCTCCCCATAACCCCCGACACCCATGCAGTTTCAGCAGTGAAGAATTCATCTTGTGCTTCACATAATGCCAAAGGCAGGAGATGGAAACTGCAGACCAGGCTTGATTGGCAATGTGTCTGCTCTTAAACTGGGTGATGGATGGATGTCCTAGCTGTGGCAGTGCTGGGCCAGGGCTGAGGAAACCCTGAGCTGCAGTGTTCACTTCTCAGCACAGATCTGGTGACCATTGGAAGTTCACATGTATAGGAGTAGAATTAGGCCATTCGGCCTATCGAGCCCACTCCACCATTCACTCATGGCTGATCTCTGCCTCCTAATCCTATTTTCCAGCCTTCTCCCCATAACCCTTGACACCCATCCTAAATGAGAATTTGTCTATCTCTGCCCTAAAAATATCCACTGACTTGGCCTCCACAGCTCTCTGTGGCGATGAGTTCCACAGATTAACTACCCTCTGACTAAAGAAGTTCCTCTTCACCACCTTTCTCAAAGAGCGCCCTTTAATTCTGAGGCTGTGCCCTCTGGTCCTACACTCTCCCACCAGTGGAAACATCCTCTCCTCATCCACTCTATCTAAGCCTTTCATTATTCTGTAAGTTTCAATGAGGTCCCCCCTCAACCTTCTAAACTCCAGCAAGTACGGGCCCAGTGCCGATAAACGCTCATCATATGTTAACCCACTCATTCCTGGGATCATTCTTGTAAACCTCCTCTGGGCCCTCTCCAGAGCCGGCACAACCTTCCTCAGATATGGGGCCCACATTTGCTCACAATGCTCCAAATGCAGCCTGACCAGCGCCTTATAGAGCCTCAGCATTACATATCTGTTTCTGTATTCCAGCCCTCTTGATATAAATGCCAGCATTGAATTTGCATTCTGTCGGGCAACAGCAGATTCAGGGCTTGGAGGTAATTTGATAATTCACCACCTTGTCTTTTGCGACAATGCTTGCATTGTCATCGAATCAAGAGGCATCCAGCACGGAAACAGGCCCTTTGGCCCAACTCATCTCTGCCAACCAACCAAGATGCCCCATCTTAGCTACTCTACCTGCCTCGTTACCTCCCCTGGCATCCCAATGGACCATAGTGGGCTCTACCTTTCCTTGATCAACATTACTTTTTGCATATCTTTCATTCATTTCACTTTACTCTCTCTACACCAACGACTGCACCTCCACAGACTCCTCTGTCAAGCTTCTCAAGTTTGCAGATGACACAACCCTGATTGGACTGATCCAGGATGGGGAGGAATCTGCCTACAGACAGGAAGTGTCACAGCTGGTGTCCTGGTGCCATCGCAACAACCTAGAGCTCAATGCTCTTAAGACAGTGGAATTGATTGTAGACTTTAGGAAGACTCCCCCTCCCCTCCCCCCACTCACCATCAACAACACCACAGTCACATCTGTGGGAGTCTTTTTAAGTTCCTGGAACCATCATCTCCCAAGGACCTTAAATGGGGGGCTGCCATCGACTCCACAGTCAAAAAGGCACAACAGAGGATGTACTTACCTGCGGCAGCTGAGAAGCACATCTGCCACAGTGCAATGATGGTCCCAATTCTACACGGCCATCGGTAGACCTCTGTCCTCACCTTCTCCATCTTGGTCTGGTTTGGCTCAGCCACCAAGCACGACACCCTGGAGGCTGCAGCGAATCGTCCGATCAGCAGAGAAGGTTATTGGCTGCAAACCTTCCCCTCCATTAGATGAACTGTACACTGCAAGGGCCAGGAAGCGAGCGGGCAAAGATAATCTACTTACCCCTCACACCTTGGCCACAAACTCTGAATCACTCCCATCTGGAAGGCGACTCCGGACTGTCAAAGCTGCCACAAGCCAACATGAAAACACTTTTTATCCACGAGTAGTTGCTCTACTCAACAGCCAAAAATCTGTAGCCTCCCTTTGATCTGGTATTTTGTTGGTTCACATGCTTGATCAATGGTGTTTTATCATTAAGGTTTTATTATTATTAATGTTTAATGTTTGAGTCATTCGTAATTGTCACTGTATGTCATGTTGTTACTTGTGGGCGGAGCACCAAGGCAAATTCCTTGTATGAGACTACTTGGCCAAATAACTTACTTACTTACATTTGTTCTATATCTCTCGATATCACCATCTATATCTCTTGTTTCCCTTACCCCTGACTCTCACTCTGAAAAAGAATCTTAACCCAAAACTCCAGCTTTTCGTGTCTATCCTCTGCCAGTTATTTCCAAAGGGGGACCTGGCGCGGGTACTTTGTAAGTGTGTCAGCGGCCTTTATGTGGCTACTCATTTGTATACCTTGCGTACCCAAGCAAAGAATTCCACTGTGACTTGTCACGTGTGACAATAAAGTACAAAGTATTCATTCATTCATTCTGTAGCTAAGGCTCCAGTTTTTACAGCCAGCTTTACAATCCGAGTGAAAAGAGAAAAAGCAAAGGAACATGAACAAAATGGGGGGAAACTCAAAGTGCCGGAGGAACTCAGAGGGCCAGGCAGCATCTGTGGAAGGAACGGACAGATGAATACTGGAGAAGTGTCCCAACCCAAAACATTGTCTGGCCACACCCTCCACAGATGCTGCCTGAACCGCTGAGTTCCTCCAGCACTGTGTTTTGTTCAAGATTGCAGCATCAGCAGTTCCTCATGTCTCCGTGAGTAAGTAGGCGTGGCGTGTATTTTGGAATACCCATGAAAGGTTCCATCAGTAACACAACAATGCAGTTAAAATGTTGCGGAAATGTATTGTTGTCAGTGCAGTTATGAGGATGCAGCAGAGGAAAGATGCATTATGGATGCAGCAATGCAGTTAAAGAGTGGCAGAAGGAAGGTGAAGCCGCATTGTTATCACAGCAATGTTAAGTTTTTTAGTTTAGTTTAGTTTAGAGATACTGCGTGGAAACAGACCCTTCGGCCCACCGAGTCAGCGTCGACCAGCGATACCCGCACACTGACACTATCCTACACATTGCACATTAGCACATTACAGACCCTTCGGCCCATCGAGTCAGCGTCGACCAGCGATACCCGCACACTTACACTATCCTACACATCATGCACATAAATGCACATAGACAGACCCTTCGGCCCCATTACGATCAGCGTCGACCAGCGATACCCGCACATTAACACTATCCTACACATTGCACATTAGCACATTACAGACCCTTCGGCCCATCGAGTCAGCGTCGCCCAGCGATACCCGCACACTGACACTATCCTACACACGCTAGGGGCAATTTACGGATACACCAAGCCAATTAACCTACAAACCTGCAGCACCCGTGGTCGGGATCGAACCCGGGTCTCCGGCGCTGCATACACTGTAAGGCAGCAACTCTACCATTGCGCCACTGTGTTGTCTAATGCATTTACTAATTGACAAAAGGTTAAGTTGCATAGACACAAACATCTGGAGCAAATCAGTGGGTCAGGCAACATCTCTGGAGAAAAGAGATGACCCTTCTTCAGTTGCATGGTGGATATATCAATGCAGTTATGAGGCGACTGGGGTGAAGAGAAATTACAGTGTGGTCACAACAATGCAGTTGGCAATTAACATAGGGAAGGTGAAGTTGCATGATTTTGAAGAGCAATGCAGTTAATGTCCTGCAGGCGAGGTATTGTAGTGAGGGTATAGCCATGCAGTGGAGCACAGGTGAAATTCCATTATGAATGCAACAGTGCAGTTAGAGTGGCAGAAGGAAGGTGGAGTTTCATTATTATGGTCATTCAGTTACAATTAAGGGCAGGACATTTCACTTAACATGGCGGAGAAGCTCGAGGTTATGGAATGGGATTAAATACTTTATTGTCACTTGTGACAAGGCACAGTGAAATTCTTTGCTTGCAATCCCAATGTATGCACTTGCAGCAATGCAGTTCACACATTTGCAAAATAAAAAGATGAGCATATGTTGTGGATGCAGCAATGCAGTTTTAAAAAACTGCAGACAAAGACGAGATGCTACTGTAGATGCAGCAATGCAGTACCAAGCTGAAGTTATACGATGTAGCAATGCAGTTAAAAGCTGCAGAAAAAAGACAAGATGATGCAATGGTTGCAGCAATTCAATTAACGGTGAGATTATATTGCCAATGCAATGATGCAGTTGAGGGCTGCAGAAAAATATGGTATATTCTGGATGCAGCTTAGAAGGTGAAATTCATTTGTAAATGCAGCAATGCAGTTAAAAAGCTGCAGAAAAACATTAGGTTGTATTGAGGAGAGAAACAATACAGTTGAACAGTGATATACTATGGATGGAGCAATGCAGTTATCAAGGAGATTATTGTGAATGCAGTTAAAAAGTGAGTTTATTGTGGATGTAGGAATACAGTTGTAAAGGCGAGATTATATTGTGAATCCTGATTAAAGCGAATTTATATTTATGGTGCAGATAATAAAATTGAATTAAATTGTGAAATGCAGTTAGTGATTTATATTATGGAGGCAGTAATAAATGTGAGACTGTAATGTTAATGCAGTGAAAGTAATTTTACAGTATATTATGAATTATGGTTATGGGGAGAAGGCAGGAGAATGGGTTTGAGGGAGAGATAGATCAACCACGATTGAATGAGTAGACTTGATGGGCCGAATGGCCTAATTCTGCTCCTATCACTTATGGCCGAATAACCTTATGCAGCAATGCATTTATAAAGGAATTGCAGATGACAAAATGTGTAGGAAGGAACTGAAGAAGGGTCTTCACCCGAAACGTCACCCATTCCTTCTCTTCAGTAATGCTGAGGTACTCTCACATTTTGTGCCTACAGTGAGATTTATAGTGAGAAGATATTGTGAATGGATTTAAAAAGTGATTTTATATTATAAATGCAGCAGCGCAGTTATAAAGGTGAGATTATATTGTGAATGCACATAACTGAGATTATATTGTAAATACATTATAAAAAGAGATTCTATAGTGAATGCAGTTTAGAGAGTATTTATATAATGAATGCTGAAATAAAAATATAAAGGTGAAATTATATCGCAAATGCAGTTAAAAGTGAGATTATTTTATAAATGGATTTAAAACGTGAATTTAATATATTGCAGAAATAAAGGGAGATTATATGTGAATGGAAATTTTTGATTATATTGTTATTCTGTTTGGTTGATATCGATTGATTCAGTAATGCAGGGTAGGGGAGAGATTATATTTGAGTGCAGTTTACGAAGTGAATTATAGTAAAAGGATGCACCCATTGCTGTAAAAAGGAGAGATTATATTGTGGCTGCAGGTTAAAATGAAATTATATTGTTAATGGCGATTGGTGACTTTATATTATGGATGCAACAATGCAATTATAGAAGTGAGATTATATTGTGAATGCAATTAAAATGGTGATATTTTATTATGGATGCACCATTGCATTTATAAAGGAGATTATATAGTGAATGCGGTTTAAATGATTTTATATTATGGATGCGATAAGGGTGAGATTATATTGGGTATGCATATTATGAATGCAGTAATAATGGTGAGATTATATTGGGAATCCATGAGTTTAAAACCAAGGTGGATGGCAGGCAGAGAGGTGTACAATAAAACTGTGGGAGGGGAATGAGTGTTTAGGTAGCAGAGGGTGCCGGGGGGTGTAAGCTGCACTGTGGGCGGGGTGAGGTTAGCACGGTGTGGGGGAGGAGGGTGCAGGGGGAGGTTGCATTAGGGGGTGAAAGGCAGCACTGGGGGCAGGGGTGAAGGTTGCGCTGTGGATGGTGGTGTGGAGTGAGGTTCCGACTGTGTTCCAGTGTGTGTGGGATGGTGCACTGTGTTGTCCCACTCTGTGTGTATGGGAGGTGTGTCTGAGTGTGCGTGTGCGGGTTTCCAGTGTGTGAGCGTGTGTGTGGGTTTGCAGTGTGTGTGGTGTGTATGTGGGGGGGTTACACTGTGTGTGTGTGTGGTGGGGGGTTTACTCTGTGGTGTGTGTGTGTGTGTGGGGGGTGTTTATACTGTGTGGTGTGTGGGGGGGGTATTTACACTGTGTGTGTGTGTGGAGGGGTTACCACTATGTGTGTGTGTGTATGTGGGGGGTTATACACCTGTGTTAGTGTGTGGTTGGGGGGTTACACTGTGTGTTGGGGTGGGGGTTTACACTATGTGTTTGTGGTGTGGGGGGGGATACCCGAGTGTGGGGGGTTACACAGTGTGTGTGTGTGTGGTGGGGGTTTACACTGTGTGTGGTTGTGTGTGTGTGTGGGGGGTTTTTACACAGTGCGTGGGGTGTTGTGTGGGGTGTGTGTTAACACTGTGTGTGGGTGTGTGGTGTGTGTTGGGGGTGGTGGGGGTGGGGGGTTACTCTGTGTGTGGTGTGGTGGTGGGGGTTTACACTGTGTGTGTGGTTGTGTGTGGGGGGGGGGTTTACAACAGTGTTGGGGGTGTGTGTGTGTGGTGGGGGGGGTTTACACTCTGTGTTTGGGGGGGTTACACTCGTGGTTAGTATGGGGGGGTTACACTGTGTGCGTGTGAGGGGGGGTTACACTGTGTGTGTGGGGGGGGTGTTACACTATGTGTGTGAGGTTGTGGTTACACTGTGTGTGTGTGGGGGGGGTTACACTGTGTGTGTGTGTGTGTGTGTGGTGGGGGGGGTTGTTCCACTATGTGTGTGGGGTTAGCACTATGTGTAGTGTGGGGGGTTGCACTTTGGTGTGTGTGTGGGGGCGGGGGTTACACTGTGTGTTTGTGGGGGTTTACACTATGTGTGTGTGGGGGGGGTTTACTTCTATGTGTTGAGGGGGGGTTACACTAAGTTTGTGGGGGGGGTTACACTATGTGTGAGGGGGGGTTACACTGTGTTTGTGTGGGGGTTACACTATGTGTGTGTTGGGGGGTTACACTATGTTGTGGGGGGGGTTACTCTATGTGTGTGGGGGGGGATGACACTATGTTGTGTGTGGGGGGTTACCTATTGGTGTGATGGGGGGAGTTACACTATGTGTGGTGGGGGGTTACACTATGTGTAGTGTGGGGGGGTTACACTATGTGTGTGGGGGGGTTACACTATGTGTCGTTGATGGGGGGGTACACTAGTGTGTGTGGGGGGGGTTACACTATGTGTTGTGTGGGGGGGTGGTTTACACTTGTGTGTGTGTGTGGGGGGGGGGATAACACTATGTGTGTTTGTGGGGGGGGTTACACTATGTGTGTGGGGGGTACACTAAGTGTGTGTGGGGGGTTACACTAATGTTGTGAGTGAGAGTGGGTGGTTTACACTGTTGTGTGTGAGGGGGGGGTGTACACTATGTGTGTGTGGGGGTTACACTATTGTGTGGGGGGGGGATTACACTATGGGGTTGTGGGGGGGGTTACACTATGATAGTGTGGGGGGTTTACACTAGTATTGTGTCGTGGGTGGTTATACACTATTGTTGTGGGGGTTACACTATGTGTGTGTGGGGGGGTTACACTATTGTGTGTGTGGGGTATTACACTATGTGAGTGTGAGGGGGGGTTGGTAACACTGTGTGTGTGTGTGGGGGGGGGTTTTACGCTGTGTGTGTGTTGGGGGTTACACTGTTTGTGGGAGTGGTATACACTGTGCGTGGTGTGTGTGTGGGGGGGTTACACTGTGTGTTGGGGGGGTTACACTGTATGTTGTTTTTGGGGTTACAACTGAGATTGTGTGGGGGGGTTACACTGTGGTGTGTGAGGGGGGTTACAATTGTGTGGGGGGGGGGTACACAGTTTGTGGTGTTGGGGGGGGGTTACACTGTGTGTGTGTTGGGTTACACTGTGTGTGGGGGGTTTACACTGTGTGTGTGTGGGGGGTTACACTGTGTGTGTGTGTGGGGGGGTTACACTGTGTGTGGTGAGTTGGGCACACTGTGTGAGTGGTGGGGGTTACACTGAGTGTGTGGGTGGGGGTTTCACTTTTGTGTGGGTTACACTGTGTGTGTGTGGGGGGGTACACTGGTTTGTGTGTAGAGGGTTACACTGTGTGTGGTGTGGTACAGCTGTGTGTGGGTGGGTTGCCACTGTGTGGTGGGGTGTACACAGTGTGTGTGTGTGGGGGGTTACACTGTGTGTGGGGGGATTACTCTGTGTGTTGGGTGTTACACTGTGAGTGTGGGGGGGTTACACTGTTTGTGGGGTGTTTACACTGTGAGTGTGGAGGGGGGGTTACACTGTGTGGGTGTGGTTGGGGGTTTACACTGGTGTGTTGTGTGGGGGGTTACCACTGTGTGTGGAGGGGGTTACACTGTGTGAGTGGTGTGTGGGGGGGTTGTACACTGTGTGGTGTGTGTTTGGGGGGGTTACACTGTTGTGGGGGTTGTTACACTGTGTGTGGGGGGTTTACACTGTGTGTGGGGGGGGGGTTACACTGTGTGTTGAGGGGTTACACAGTGTGTGTGTGTGTGGGGGGGGGGGGGGGGGGGGGGGGGTTCACTGCTGTGTGGGGTGTTACACGTGTGTGGGGGTTAATACTGGAGTGAGGGGGGGTTACACTGTGTGTGGGGGTTACACTGTGTGTGGGGGGTTACACTGTGTGGTGGGGGGGTTACACTGAGAGGGGGGGGTAACCACTGTGTGTGTAGGGGGGTTTACACTTTGTGTGGGGGGGGGTTACACTGTGTGTGGGGGGTGTAACACTGTGTGGGGGGGGGGGTTACCTGTGTGTGTGTGTTTGGGTGGGGGGAAGTTACATCTGTATGTGTGTGTGTGTGTGTGGTGGGGGGGGGGGTGGTTACACATAATGTGAGTGTGGTTGTGGATACACTGTGTGTGTGTGTGTGGGGGAGGTGACACTGTGTGGTGTGTGGGGGGGTTACACTGGTTGGGTGGGTTACACTGTGTATTTGGGGGGGGTTATCACTGTTGTTGGTGGTGGGTTACGCTGTTGTGGGGGTGATTTACGCAGTGAGGGGGGGTTTTACACTGGTGTTGGGGGGGTTACACTGTGTAGGGGGGTTACACTGTGTTGGGGGTTACACTGTCTGTGTGGGGGGGGTTACCACTGTGTGGGGGTTACACTGTGTGGGGGGGGGGAGTTACACGTGTGGGGGGGGTTACGCTGTGTGGGGGGGGTTACACAGGAGTGGGGGGGGGGTTACACTGTGTGGGTGGATAACGCTGTGTTGTGGGGGATTACACTGTGTGGGGGGGTTACACTGTGTTGTGTGAGGAGTGTGGTTACACTGTTCTGTGGTGGTGGGGGGTTACACTGTGTTGTGGGGGGTTTTACATTGTCTGTGTGGGGGGGGGGGTTACACTGCGTGTGAGGGGGGTTACACTGTGTGTGGGGGGTTACATTGTCTGTGTGGGGGGGTTACACTGCGTGTGGGGGGGGGTTACACTGTGTGGGGGGGGTTACACTGTTGTGGGGGGGGGGTGTAACATTTGCTGAGTGTGAGGTGGGGTTACACTGTGTGGTGGGGGGGGTACATTGTCTGTGTGGGGGGTTTTACACTGTTGTTAGGGGGGGGTTACACTGTTGGTGAGGGGGGGTTACATTGTCTGTGTGGGGGGTGGTTACACTGTGTGTGTGTGGTGGGGGGGTTACATTAGTGTATCCTGTGTGAGTGGGGGGGTTACATATGTCCTGTGGTGTTGGGGGGTTAACACTGGTGTGGGGTTACACTGTGTGGGGTTTACACTGTTTGGGGGGATAACACTGATGTGTGGGGGTTCACACTGTGTGTGGGGGGGGTTACACTGTGTGGGGGGGGTTACACTGTTGTGTGTGGGGTGGTTACACTGTGTGTGGGGGGGTTACACTGTGTGTGGGGGTGTGGTTACACTGTCTGTGTGGGGGGGGGGGTTACACTGTCTGTGTGGGGGGGGTACACCACTGTGTGTTGTGGGGGGGGGGTACACTGTTGTGGTGGGGGGGGTTACACTGTGGGGTGGGGTTACACTGTGTGGGGGGGGTTTACACTAGGTGTGGGGGTTTACACTGTGTGTGAAAGGGGGGGGGTTCACTGTGTGTTGCGGGGGGGGTTACACTGTGTGTGGGGGGGTTGAGGTTACACTGTGTGGGTGTGGGGGGGGGTAACACTGTGTGGTGCGGGGGGGGTTTACACAGTGGTGTGGGGGGTTGTTGACACTGTCTGTGTGGGGGGAGGTGGTTCCCTGTCCTGTGTGGGGGGGGGGTTACACAGTGGTGTGAGGGGGGGGTTACACTGGTGTGTGTGTGGGGTTTACCCTGTGTAGTGTGGGGGGGGGTTTACAACTGTGAGTGTGGGGGGGGGGGGTTACACTGGTTGTTTTGGTGGGGGGTTACACTGTTGTGGGGGGTTTACACTGTGGTGTGGGGGGTGTGTTACACTGTTTTGTGGGGGTTACACTTTGTGTGTGGGGGTGGGGGTTACACTGTGTGGGTGGTGTTACACTGGTGGGTGGGTGGGTTAACACTGTGTGGGGGGGTTACACTGTGTGTGGGGGTTACACTGTGTGGGGGGGTTACACTGTGGTGTGGTGGGGGGGTTACACCTGTGTGGTGGGGGGTTACACTGTTGTTGGTGGGGTTACACTGTGTGTGGGGGGGTTACCTGTGCTGGGGGGGTTACACTGTGTGGGGGGGTTACACTTTGTGGTGAGTGGGGTTACACTTTGTGGGGGGGTTACACGTGTTGGGGGGGTTACGACTGTGTGTTGTGTTGGGGGGGGTTTACACTGTGTGTGTGGGGGGGGTTACACAGTGTGTGGTGGGGTTACGACTGTGTGTGGTGGGTGGGGGTTACACTGATATGGGGGGGTTACACGGTGTATGTGGTGGGGTTACACTGTGTATGGGGGTGGTTACACTGTGGTATGGGGGGTTACACAGTGTATGGGGGGGATTACACTGTGTATGGGGGGGTTTACACTGTGTATGGTTGTGGTACACTGTGTATGGTGGGGTTACACTTTGTATGGGAGGGGGGGGTTACACTGTGTTGGGGGGGGTTTTACACTGTGTATTGGGTGGGTAACACTTGTATGGGGTGGTTACACTGTGTATGGAGGGGGGTTACACTGTGTATGGGGGTGTTACACTGTGTATGGGGGTTGTTACACTGTGTATGGGGGGGTTACACTGTGTAAGGGGGTGGATACCTGAGTATGGGGGTGGATACACTGTGTATGGGGGGGTGATACACTGTGTATGGGGGGGTTACACAGTAGTATGGGGGGTGTTACACAGGAGTATGGGGGGTTACACCGTTGTATTCGGGGGGGTTTACACTGTGTATGAGTGGGTTACACTGTGTAAAGGGGGGGTACACTGTTATGGGGGGTTACTGCCTGGTATGTTGGGGTTACACTGTGTAAGGGTGGGTTTACACTGTGTATTGGGGGGTTAGCACTGAGTATGGGGTGGTTACACTGTGTATGGGGGGCGGTTACACTGTTGTATGGGGTGTTACACTGTGTA